>JAJNNQ010000059.1:1490000-1705000 GCA_027886175.1 Phylloscopus collybita | reverse complement strand
TTTCTGCTGTTCTGCAGCGTAAGAATTGAATTTCAAAGAAGACAGAAATTCTTACTGGGTTATTTACATAGAATGTGGTTTCCTGAGGATTTCTTCTGGTGGTTTGCTTCACCGTGTCCTGGGCACTTCCCAGCAGCAGGAATGCAGGGAAGCTGCGCAGGAACTTGCAGAAATTCTGTGATGACACCAAAAGGGTGAATTTTTTGTTAAAATGAGGTGTCTCTGTGCCTTGGAATGCGGTTAGGCTCTGATGGGTCCTGTCACTTGCCCCAGGATTTTCCAATCCTCGGGAAAACCAGTCTCTTTACCACTACCTCTGCTGCTGGTCCACCCCAGAGCACACAGATCCCCAGGGGACACCCTCTGCCCCACCTCCTGCAGGGTGTCCCTGTCCTGGCTGTCCCCAGGAGCGCTGGGACAAAGTGCTGGAGGGGCTGGGAGGGACCAGCCCAGCACAGGGTGTCCTCTGCCCTTCCTCCTCCTCCTCAGCAGACTAAAAGGGCCGTGGAATAAAGAGCAGGGGAAGTTCCAGGAGCCAAGTGCTGAGGAGTTTTCCCAGTCATTCCCTCGGAGCACTTCAAAAGGAGCTGCTGGAATATTCTCCCCTGGGAATGATGACCTTTGGTAGAAAGGTGCTTTTTGGGAACAGCTCTTGGAGAGCTGGGGGAGAACCAACCTCCCCAAAGAGCTCTTCCCACCATAGAAACCTCCACTCCCTCCTCCACCCTCCCCTTGCACACCCTCCTGTTGTCTGGGTTTTTGCTGTTCTCCTCTGTCCCCTTCAAGGAGTTTGGAAAAGTCTTATTTTCAGCCTTCTGTGTTTTGGAGTCAGAACCGCTTTTGTATAAATAACCTTCTTGTTATGGTAAAATCTAGAAATGCTTACATTCTTTTCATAAGGAGGAGACTGTTGATGGGCTGTTGGGTTGTCCAGTGTGTTTGGAGAGGAAGATTTTCTTCCTCCAATCCATGGTTGTCGCTGTTGGACACGAAAGAAAGACATGGACTCGTGAATTCAGAAGGCTGATGCTCCAAAAGGGGCTGGTTTATTCTCAGAACCTATTTTTATACCTTTCTACAATGTGCCCACCTAAGAGGTGGGATCTTTTGAACCATTGTTCACACCAAGGGTCAACAAGCAAAGTCCCTCCTTAGGAGAGAAATGTGAAAAACAAGATTTACAGAGTGTGACCTTGTTTAGCAGTTTCATCCCTGGAAAAGAACTTGAGGAAAAACCCAAACATGACAAGCAATGACTACACATGGTCACTGCTGGAGTTGGATAAATGTTGATTCTGTAAAAAAACTCTCTCTTCCCTGCCTCGGACATCACAAGGTGTGGGTGTGAGTTCTTTATGTCATGAGTGACACCCTCCCACCCTCAGCTGTGCTCGTGGTCACTCCTTTTACCGAGGCCAGCCCTCCTTCAGCCATCCTGGCTCGCTCAGGAGTTCATCCAGGCCCAGCTGGGAGCTCTGCTTTTCCTTTGGGATGCCCACCCTGTGAGGGGCTGGCTGCAGGAGCCCCTCAGCTGTGGGACTGCACTGCCCTTTAAGCAGGGTCTAAGCCATGGTTTACGAGCCTGGTCCTTCCCAGAGCTGTGGAAACATCCTGGCATTTTTTCCTGATTTCTCCCTGTCCCTGGTGCTGGTGCTGCAGGCAGGGCTCTCCTGCTCTCTGTGTTCTGCCCGGAGCACAGGGGCCCTGGGGGCTGGCAGGGCTGGGCTGCCTGGGGCGTGCAGCTGTGCCCAGGGCAGCTGTGAGCTCCCTCTCCCCGCTGCCAGCCCTCCCAGGGCAGCCAGGGCAATGTTTGCCACCAGGACACAGCCCCACTCCAGGCTTGGATGGGACTTTGTCCCTCCTGGGCTTTGTCTCTGTCTGGGATCTCCTCCAGGAGCTCAGCTCTCCCGAGCTTGGCCAAGCCTGTGTTTTCCAAGAAATGCATGGAGAACAGCTCTCCCCGAGTTGAGCCCTCACAGGGGAGCAGCAGAGGGAGGTTTTGCTCCACGTGTCTGCTCTGCCACCCCTGCCTGTCCACAGCGTGCCCAGAGCAGCCCCTGGTGCCAAGGGCAGCGTTTATTTTATCCCTGCTGCAGAGGGGCAGCTCCCTGGCAGCCGTGCCCTGTGCCACTGCCTCCTCCAGGACGGAATTCTTCCACCCCAAAGGGTCTGAGCCTTTCCTTGGTGCCTCTGGGGGATTCAGAGAGAGTGGGAGCAGCAGAGAGGAGGGAACAGCGATGGGCTGTGTGCTCTGCTTGCTCCAAGCCTCCCTCTGAGGGTGCTGGGGATGCTGGAGCACAGGGCAGGGGCAGGACAGGCACAGGACAGAGCTCCTGGGTGGCAGAGGAGGGACTGCTGCACCCCAGGGTGTGGGGGCAGTGGGGATGGAGAGCTCCAGACACACAGAGGCCGATGCAGGAGGTTGGGAGAAGGGAAGCCCCTCACCACAGCACAGATATTGAGGGGCTGGAGCGTGTCCAGGGAACGGTCTGGAGCCCCAGGAGAGGCTGAGGGAGCTGGGGAAGGGGCTGAGCCTGGAGCAAAGGAGGCTCAGGGGGGCCCCTGTGGCTCTGCACAGCTCCTGCCAGGAGGGGACAGCCGGGGTCATTGATCAGGTCATTGCAGTGCAGGCCCCAAATCCAAGCAGGGA
The DNA here is from genome assembly GCA_027886175.1 of Phylloscopus collybita. Taxonomy (NCBI): domain Eukaryota; kingdom Metazoa; phylum Chordata; class Aves; order Passeriformes; family Phylloscopidae; genus Phylloscopus; species Phylloscopus collybita. Next base: position 1,702,350 of record JAJNNQ010000059.1, on the reverse strand, counting down.
TTTGATGGAATTTCCCCCTGGCCCAAAGCACAGGCTCCATCTTGTTCATCAACAGCAGCAGCAGATCTGCTGTAGGAACAAACATGAGCTCAGTGCTGGGAAAGAACTTTTCCTGCTGAAAAATGTGAAAATGTGATCAAGGCCTGAGCTGGGCCTGCTGAGGCTGCTCAGATCCTGGGCACCGTGGATGGGAACAGGACCTGGAGGGGCTGGAGCCAGTCCAGGGCAGGGAACGGGGCTGGGAAGGGTCTGGAGCCCCAGGAGGGGCTGAGGGAGCTGGGGAAGGGGCTGAGCCTGGAGCAAAGGAGGCTCAGGGGGCCCCTGTGGCTCTGCACAGCTCCTGCCAGGAGGGGACAGCCGGGGGGGTCGGGCTCTGCTCCCAGGGCACAGGGACAGGAGGAGAGGGAACGGCCCCAGGCTGGGCCAGGGGAGGCTCAGAGTGGATTTTAGGAATTTGTTCACTGCAATAATGTGAAGCACTGGCACAGCTCCCAGGGCAGTGCTGCAGCCACCATCCCTGCCAGGGAACAGGAATGAAGCAGATCTTTGTGGCACTTGGTGACAGGGTTTAATGGGCATGGGGGTGTTTGGTCAAAGGCTGGGCTCGGTGATCTGGAGGTGTTTTCCATGTTCTGGGTTCTCTGATTGCATCAAAGGCCCTGGGGGAGGCCGTGGGCTCTGGGGGATGGGGAGGGGGCTGCCCAGAGGGTCTTTTGGCCAGGGGAGAGCTGGATGCTCTGGCAGGGTCTGGGGACTGTCCCAGCCAGCACTCAGGACTCAATCAGGGATTTCTCCCTGCCTTTGGAGAGGGGTGGAGAGATGCTGAGAGGAAGGCAGGCAGAAGGAGAGAGCCGAAGGCAAGCGAGCATTCAGCTGCCAGGGACCAAGGGTTTGCTCCAGGATTTACTGCTCAGTTCTGGCTGTGATCCAGAGACCATCAAACCCCGGTTTCTCCCATCCCTCCTGTACCAGCAGATGCTGCTGGGCTCCCCCAGGCTGCCCAGCACCGCCCTGGCTCCTCTCCCGTGCAGCCGACAGGGGTTTGCTGCTTCCTGGCTGGAGGCAGGCACGGGAGGGAGAGCTCAGCACACCTCGGCAGAGCTCAGCATCCCCTCGGAGCTGCTCAGGAGCAGGGGCTGCCCCCGGGGGCTGCTCATACGCAGCGCGGTTTCTCCTAAACCTGTCACCGGGAGCCTCCCGAGCCGGGAGCGGTGTCCGGGGCTGTGCCCTCCAGGCGACAAGCTGAGGCTCCTGCCCTTGGAGAGCAGCCAGCTCGGAGCATTACAATTTAATTAAATTAACTCCGGCAGCTGCCAGGGAAAGAGCTCTAGCGAGAGGCAGAGAGGAAAACAAGGGTTTGGCTGTTACCCTGGGGAAGGGGGTGGGGGGAGCTGTGGGGTTCTCCTGGCTGCACTCGGGTTCCTCCATCGGGGGAAAATGAGGGGTTAACATCTTCTGAAGTCTCGGGCAGCGCTGTGGGACTCTCCTGGGAGAGCTCCAAGGCTGTCAGGTGTTTCTCTCTGCCCACCCCGAGGTCCTGTGTCTCAGCCTGGCAGCTCCATCATCTCCCTGCAGAAGGGGAAGCAGCCACTGCTGGCCGTGTCAAGGGGCCCTGCGGCCACAGAGAGCCAAGGAAAAATCGAAAAGCAGAGTTTTTCACACCCAGCCTCCCCGTGTTTTCCTCTGGAGGATTTGCTGAGGCCTCCTCCTCCCTTTGAAGACCCCTGTGTCCATCAGCTGATCCAGCGGCCATAAAACCAAACCTTTGCCCCTGTGCCTCTCACCCCCCAATTCCACCCGTCTCCAAACCCCTCTGTGTTTTCCCTGAGCCCCCAGAGCACTGTGGATTTCTGTGACAGCGCTACCAGCCCCTGCTTGGAGCTTTTTGCTCCTGCTGTCCCTCCCAGGGGAATGTGGTCACTGAAACCTCCAGGGAGACAGGGAAGGTTACAGCTCAGGAGAAGATCCCTGGAAGGTCCCTTCACCCCTTTGGCAGCTGCAGCACCGAGCCCTCCACACCAGCCTGGTGGGACACCAGAGCTCAGTACTGAGCTGAAATCATCACAAAGGCTTCAGCAACACCAGGAAAAAATGGGATTTTCTTGATAAGAAGTGAAAATAAATAAGGATGGTGAGGGTGGGTGTGGGAGTGAAGCTGCGTTGGGTACACTGAGGTGGGATTTCATCACTCCAACAGAGAGAGGGGGAAAGGGCAGAGAGTCTGGGACACTGAGCTGGTGGAAATCTGAAAGAGCCTGGGAGCTGGAGGGTGGTGGTCAGGCTTCTGAGGAAAGTCCTGAAAGTGGTGAAGCACAGAGTCCCAACCAGGGCAGGCTGAGGCTGCAGAGCAGGGCAAGGTTCTTCCCCCAGAGGGTGCTGGGCACTGCCCAGGCTCCCCAGGGAATGGGCACGGCCCCGAGGCTGCCAGAGCTCCAGGAGCCTTTGGACAGCGCTCCAGGGATGCCCAGGCTGGGGTTGCTGGGGGGTCTGGGCAGGGACAGGAGCTGGACTGGATGATCCTGGTGGGTCCCTCAGCTCAGGAGGTTCCACTGCTCTGGGACTCTGGTTTTCCTGCTCAGAAGGTGGTGGGTGGGTGCCTTTCTGTGCAGGAGGTACCAGGCTGTGGCTCCTGCAGCATCTCTGTGCCCCCTGCCCTGCTCTGACCCCCCTGCTGCCCTGGCAGCTCCTGGTCCCTGTGCAGGGCTGATCTCCCAACACCTCAGGGGCTGCTTTACCTTTGTCCTGAGAGCTGCCCATGGTGGCATTGCCTGGACTGACTGCTCCTCACAGGTTGTCAGGGCTCCTTGTCCTGCCAAAATCATTTCCCTCTTCCATCTCCTGGGCTGCTGTCACCATGGATGGAGTGACTCTGCTCTGACCACGTGGACACCCTCCCTGAGCACAGAACCCTGTCCTGTGCCTTTCCCAGCTCACCTTGGGAACAAAACAAGCCCATTGCTTGGCCACCCTTCCTGCAGGGGCACACCCAGCTCCTGAGCCAGCTGAGCAGGCTCCTGGGGCTGGATTCACCTCGGTGGCAACGAGACTGAGGTGAGGAGCACCCATTAATGGAGGGTGGTGATGGCACCTCCTCCTTCCTGAGGCGCTGGAGGGGGCTCTGGGGGTGCAAAGGAGAGCAGCCCTCCCCTCTGCTCCTGTTTCTGCAGGCCCAGGGATCAGCCACTTGCCCACTGTCAGTGTGGTTTGACATTTACATCACCCACGGGCTGGCTGTGAGGGGCTGCTCTCCCTCTGGGTGGGAGAGAGTGCTCCCTGAGCTCCATGGGCTGTCTCAAGGAGAAGCCAGCGTTCCCAAAGGGGCTGTCATTCCCTCCCACCCTGTGATGAGACCAAAGGAGATGCTGCTGAGGGCAGTCTCCCCTCTGATATCTTACACCTGTGTTAATTATCCTGGAGTGGAAACAGCCTTGCCCTCACAGCCATGGGTGTGATAAAGAGTGAGTGAGCTGGGAAGGGTCAGTTGGAGGCTGCTGGCTGTGCTGTGCAGAGCCAGGGACAGGAGGTTGTGCCAGGGCCAGCAAAGGTGAGCTGCTGCATGTGGGACAGACAGGGTGAGGTGGCTGTGCCAGGGACAGGAAGGAGTGACCAGAACTGAAGGAGAGACAGAGCTGTGTGGAGCTGCTCTTGGGAGATGCAGAGAAAAGGTGTGGGAGGCTTTTTGAATAACAAGATGCTGATACTTGAAGGCTTCTGATGATTCTAATGAAGCACCTCGAGTGCAGTGTCCGTGTCGACTGCCACACATCGACTGTGACACCACCCCACACAGGCAGCAGAGATGGACCTGGTGGATGCTGCTGCTGAGGTCTGGCTCCTTCCTTTCCCCCAGAACTGCGGCTGCAGGAGCCACAGGCATGGTTTGAAGGGATGATCCTCAGGAGTTCTGAGGTTCAGGGCATGTTGTCACCTCTCCCTGTTCATAATGTGGCAGACAAAAACGCACTTGGAGGTGCCACCAGCCCCCTGAGGCAGGGAGGACATGGAAGGTGCTCGGCTGAGGAGGTTCAGGGTCTGCACAGGGAGAATCCATCAGGAAATGGGCAGAACCCACCAGCAAAGCATGTCCAGCCCTGCCCCGTGCCTGAGCTGCCAGACACAGCCTGTGGCTCCAGACACTCCTGTCACCCTCAGAAACACTCATGATAAAGGCAGGCAATAAAAGCCGTGCATGGAGGAATAATTATCCAGGGGCGGGAAAGGGGATAAAAAGGGAAAGAGCCTGGATGGTAACACAAACATCATAAAAAGGCCATAAAAGCAAAGCAAAGGGAAGTGTGAAGGAGGCTGAAGGTTGGCAGCAGATGTACATAAACACAAGGAGCCGGGCTGGAACGGGTTGGGAATGAGGAAGGTTATGGATGAAATGGAGAAAGATGAAGCTGAGATGAAAATAAGCAAGGAGATGGATGGATGGAGTAGGTAACAGCAGAGAGCTGCAACCCAGAGCTCCTGGGGACACCCTGGTGAGGGACACTGCCAGAAGGATGAGTGAGGGGGACTGGGCAGGGGGGTGGCGTGTCCTGCAGGGCCACCAGGCTGCCCCAGTCTTGCTGGGAGGTCAGCAGGTCCTTGCAGGGGTGAGGGTGTTTTCCACAAAGGGAACCACAGGCAGGAGCAGTTCAGGGCCTGCAGCCCAGGGTGGTGCTGCTTTTCTGTGGTACCTGCACATAAAGGCACCAAAATTCTGCCTGGGCTGTTCTGGAGTTTGCATCCCTTGCTACCACAAACACCCCAGGTTTATCAGCACCTGGAGAGAAAGCTCTAGCTCCTGCAGCATCTCCAGGTTGTCTCTCAGCAGTGCTCCCAGTGACAAGGCTGAGGTGGGCAGGGCAGGCTCAGAGAGCTCTGACCAATGTCACACATCCCGAGGAGGAGATGTCCCAGCTGGGGAAGCTCCCACAGGAGCAGGGCAGTGGGAAACCCACCTCGGGCTGTGCTGGGGGCTGCCTGCAGCAGCAGGGGAGGCTGAGGCAGCACCAGCCAGGCTCCCTGCCTGAGGGGCAGTGTCCCCTGCACGCTGGAGCCTGTTCTGCTGTCCTCAGGGCCCCTCAGTCCCAGGAACAGAAGGCAGATGGCAGAGCAGAGAGCAAGAGGAGCCTCCAGGCACCGCTGACATCAGCCTGGAGCCCTGGAGATGCTGCTGGGAGTGAGGAGAGGGGGGAAGCGTCCTCCAGCTGCTGCCAGCGCCAAACATTTCTCATTGCTCCTGTGCTCCCATTAACACCTCCTCACGCAACAGAGCTGTGAGCAAGGTCTTCCCGAGCTCTGCTAATTATTAACCACACTCCTGTGAAGTTTAACCAGACGGGCCTGTCAGCTGCTGGCAGGGGCTGAGGAGTGGGAGAGCCTGGTGGATGACTCAGGGGAGCCCAGGCTGCTGCCTTCAGGTGTCGTTGTCTCCCTGGAGTTCAGCCTGGCCAGCCCGGAGCTGCTCCCAGGGGCTGTGCTGACACACCGGGGAGGTGTCCCCAGGCTCCAGCCCCTGCTCTTGGCCTTGTCTCGGTCCCCACACCCCTGAGTGCCCTGCCAGGCTGGCACTGAACCCTCAGAGGGGAAACTGAGGCCAGGACCAAGACAAAAGACAAAAGCAGCTCTCAGTCTCAGGAACAGCCCCACAGTTCAATGCAGAACCTGCACCTTGGAGCCCTGAGCAGAGTGAGAGGCTGAGCAGGTGGCTGGGAGTGGTTTTGTGTCCTTTGGGAAGGGGAGGGGGGAGGTGAGGGGTCAGCTGGATGTAGTCCTGGTTGGTGCTGTGATGTTTGGGTTTCTCTGAAACTCTTTTCCCAGAGAGTTTTCTGTCAACAAGAGACACGTTTTCCTGACTGTGACCTTTGTTTGCATTCCTTTCCCTGGGAGGGACTTCTTCTTGATGTCCCTCTGACTTGACCAATGCAGTCGAAGAAGTTTGTCTTTCTTCCACCCCTTGGATGGGTTCTTTGTAAAACAGGATAAAGGGAAGAAATTCCCAGGTAATAAAGAATGGAGTCATTGTCAGCCTTCTGACCTTGGAGTCTGTGTCGTTGTGATCATGAACAGCGTCAGTGGGGCTGACCCAGGGGGAGGTGAGGCACAGGGGGTGTCAGGTGAGGGGCGTGCAGGGGTTCCTGGGGAAGGGATTGAAATACAACATTTTGTGTGGGTTTATATATAATCCAAAAACACCCAGTGCAAATGTAACAAAACCACTCAGTGCAGTTACAACGAGGTGGCCTCACACCTGGCTGGTGCATCAGGCACCTGGGGCAGGACGGAGGAAGGCAGCACCAGGCACAGGGGGTGTCAGGTGAGGGGCGTGCAGGGGTTCCTGGGGAAGGCAGTGCTGTACAGCATTTTGTGTGGGTCTATATATTGTTAAATATAATGGACTCAATAATTGGTTGCCAATTAGATGAACCTTCATTAAAGCAAGAAGCCGAAGTGAGCAGCGCTGGGAAAGCCGGAGAGCACAAGTCTCAGCTCCTGCTCCACGCACAGCTTTGAGAGCTTTCCCCACATTTTCCCACTTTTATAACTTTTTGGTTTACACACTCTCCTTGGTCCCTCCCCAATCCATGTTTTCCCCACAGTTTCCCATTTTTATAACTTTTTGGTTTACACACTCTCCTTGGTCCCTCCCCAATCCATGTTTTCCCCACAGTTTCCCATTTTTATAACTTTTTGGTTTACACACACACCCCTTGCTCCCTCCCCAGTCCATGTTTTCCCATATTTGGTCACAGTTGGGTTTTCCAGCTCCAGGAGTCTGAGGTCTCCTGCCCTCTCAGGGTGGTCGGTGGATGAAGTCTCTCCTCTTCCTCCCAGCACGTCCTTGGGGACCTTCCACTGTGGTCACCATGGTTTCACCAAATCTCTCGTTTTTTCCCTTTCTCCATGTCTTATGATACAAAGTATCCTGAACACTCTGGGAATACTCTAGGAATACAGGGATTGGGAACAATCTGGGAATAGTCTGGGAACACAGGGATTGGGAACTCTGGGAACGCAGGGATTGGGAACAATGTGGGATTAGGAAACACTGTGGGAATAGAGGGGATTGGGAACACTCTGGGAACACCAGGGATTGGGAACACTGGGATTGGGAACTCTGGGAACATAGGGATTAAGGAACAGTCTCTGCATGGAATGCAAACTGCTTTTCCCTCTGAACTCCCTGAATTTATTCCCCTTTCCCTGCAGCTGGAGGAGCAGCCAAAAGGGCTTTAACCCCTGGCTCCAGATCACCCCAGGGATGCGCTGGATGCTCCATCCTTCTGAGAGCCCCTCTGAGAGGGAATGGCAGGGATTTGGGGAGGTGTGGAAGTGGCCCTGATCACCCTGGGGCTGTGTCTGCACCCAGGGCACTGCAGCCAAAACACTGCCCAGCCTGGCAGAGCAGGGCTTTGATTGTAAGGTTACCCTGAGCAGGGGCACACAATAAAACCCGCTCATGAGATAAGGAATGTTCCTAATCCTCCCTTTTCTGCCAAGAATAGAGTCCCTATCTCCAAACCCCTCCGCTCCAGCCCAGAGTAACAAAGCCCAGTGGGTGAAAACAACAAAACCAGGAGCTGGGGAAGTATTTGGGTTCAGGAAAGATTAAATATTTAACTTGTGAGGCCAGTGCATCCTGGAATGTATGGGGCACTCCAGGAACAGCTGGCCATTGTCCCGGGGCAACAAGGGAAAGTCTTCTTGACCAGCCCGTGTCCTGCAGGGCCACCAGGCTGCCCCAGCATTGCTGGGAGGTCAGCAGGTCCTTGCAGGGGTGAGGGTGAGGGTGTTTTCCACTAAGGGAGCCACAGGCAGGAGCAGTTCAGGGGCTGCAGCCCAGGGTGGTGCTGCTTTTCTGTGGTACCTGCACATAAAGGCACCAAAATTCTGCCTGGGCTGTTCTGGAGTTTGCATCCCTTGCTAACACAAACACCCCACATTTATCAGCACCTGGAGAGAAAGTTCTAGCTCCTGCAGCATCTCCAGGTTGTCTCTCCCGCAGGGAGAAGCAGAAGATGCCGGGGTGGCCCTGCTGGGTGCTCGGGTGAGCGCAGTGGGAAGCACCAGGGGCAGCTCTGCATTCCCAGAACCATCCCAGCCTTCCCTGCCTGCAGAAACTTCCTGCTGGGGCAGCCGTGGCACTTTTGGGACATCACCAACCTGGCCCCTGTTGCTCTGAGTCCTCTGTTCACCCTCCAGCCCCTGGCACCTGCGGCACACCTCCAGCAAAGCTGAAATTGGAGAGGCAGAGGTTTTGCTGCTGAGATCGACGTTCTCCGAGCCTGGCCTGTCCTGGCAGCTGCTGGCACTAAAGATTGGCTGTTTGGCTGGGCCCTGGGCAGCCTGGGCTCGTGGGAGGTGTCCCTCTCTATGACATGGGGTGGAGCTTTGGGGTCCCAACCCAAAGCATTCCATGATTCCGTGACAGAGGTGCCACCCCAACCTGATACAGAGTGAGCTCAGGAGCAGGCAGAGCTCATCCTGCGCCTGCTGTGAGCTGACATGGGAGGAGAGAACATCTCCTCTCCTGCTGGGTGGGACAGGCACCCAGGACAGAGCCCAGGGCTCCCCAGCCCTGCAGAGTGGACAGAACCCAAATTCCTGTGGAAGGGTGAAATGCAGACTCTTGTGAGAGTGTTCCCCAGCCCAGGCCAGTGAGAACTGGAGATGCCTTCATCAGATCCCTGGAGATGCCTCCAAGAGCAGGAGGCCCAGCCTTGGGGCAGTGGTGCCTCTCTGCTGCTGAAGGCAATCTCCCCTCTGATATCTTACACCTGTGTTAATTATCCTGGAGTAGAAACAGCCTTGCCCTCACAGCCATGGGTGTGATAAAGAGTGAGTGAGCTGGGAAGGGTCAGTTGGAGGCTGCTGGCTGTGCTGTGCAGAGTCAGGGACAGGAGGTGGTGCCAGGGCCAGCAAAGGTGAGCTGCTGTAGGTAGGACAGACAGGGTGAGGTGGCCGTGCCAGGGAGAGAGCTGAAGAAGAGAGCCAGAGCTGAAGAAGACCCAGAGCTGTGTGGAGCTGCTCTTAAGAGTTACAGACAAAAGGTGTAGCAGACTTTTTGAATAACAAGATGCTGATGCTTGAAGCCTTCTGATGATTCTAAGGAAGCACCTCGAGTGCAGTGTCCGTGTCACTGCCACACACATCGACTGTGACACCTCTCCAGCCTGTTTTGGCTGCAGTCTCCCCATTCCTCTGCATGCCAACGTTCTGCTCAGACACAAATACAAATCTGAAGTGTCCTGGGCACCATCATGACATTAAAAACAAGCACAAACCCAGAAAGAGAGTAGGGTCAGTGGCTGGGGTTACCTGAGGGTGCCAGGTAACCCTGGAGGCACAAGGTCTGGACCCTGGTGCAGTGTGTGTGCTGTGCCTGAGCCTGGAGAGCTGGGAGCCCAGGGAATTCATCCACACAACCAACAAAGGGCAAACCCCATCCAGCCCCATCCCCAGCAGTGGGAGAGAAAGACCAGGGGAGGACAGCAAAACAATAAGACACTTGTTTTCCCATTTTCCCCCATTTTTATGAATGTCTGTATATATATTTTTTTACAAGAAAGGCAGCTCCTCTCGGTGAGGAGAGTGGATTTTGCCTGCCTTGCAAAGTTCACCCATTGTTCAAAGCGAGCCCTCCTGTCCAACACAAACAGGGACTCTTAAAAACATTCTCATCCAAAACAATTGCCAGCACTTTTGATGTTTCCACGCTCCTCGCTCTCCCCCACTGTTTGATCATTATGTTTTTTTACAATATTTTTTCCCCTTCCTCGCAGGCGCCGTTCCAGGTGCCCCAGCTCTGGAATTCGTGGCTTCATCATCCCGAGCTCCTGCATTCACCGGGACACAATGGAAAGAATTCCACGGGATTTATTTTGACTTGGAGGGCTGCCCCTCGTGGCTGTTTGCACACCCCTCAGCAGGGCTCCCAGATGTGCCTGAGGCCGGGCTGGAGGAGTTCAGCTCCAGGGGGATCATCCCCTTCCTTTCCAGGAATCCCATCTCCTGCAGGTCACCTCTCCCTGGCCATTCCACGAGAAGCGCCCAGCACTTTGCTGGAATTGTCATGGATGAACCTCCAGGATCTGGCCAAGGCCAGGACATGCTGGTTCCTGCATTCCTGAGCGATCCTTGCTCCTGAAGATGACACTGACAGCGCAGGAGGCACACGGGGACACGGAGGGAAGGTGGAGGGAGGGGTGGGAATGCTCTTGGAGATCTCCCTGTGGAGGAGCAGCCGAGCCAGGCTCTCTCCTGAGCACAGCCCTGGCAGATGTGCAGCCCTGTCCTCCAGACACGGTGGGGGAAAGGAGGAGGAAATCCCCAGAGTGAAACCCAGCCCCGCTCAGAACAGCCAGCTCCTTGTAATCCCAAATCCCCGCTCCTCACTGTCCAAGAGTGTGGAACCAGGGCAGAGCCAACTCATCTTTTCAAAGTGAGACACAGGGAATCAGGCTCTGTGTAACCCGTTATAGCTGGGATTTATTTATTTTGTTTGGTTGGGGTTTTTTTTGGGTTTTTTTTTTTTTTTTTTTTTTTTGTTTGGTTTAGTTTTTTTTCCACTTCTAACACTGAATTTTTTAAGCAATACAAGACTGGGCTAACCCTAAATTACATGGCTTGGATTAGGCACAGAATCACGGAATGGGTTGGAATTTGGACCTCAGAGACCATCCTATCCCACCCCTGCCCTGGCAGGGACACCTCCCCCTGTGCCAGGTGCTCCCAGCCCCAGTGTCCAGCCTGGCCTTGGGCACTGCCAGGGCTCCAGGGGCAGCCACAGCTGCTCTGGCAATCCCAGCCCAGCCCCTGCCCACCCTCCCAGGGAAGAATTTCTCTCCTACTCCCAACCCAAATTTCCCCTCTTCCAGTTGAAACATTGCATTTAAAAACCTCAATAAACGTAAAGCATTCAAAAAACCAAAACAAAACAAAACAACAACAAACCAAAAAAAAAACACCAACCACCACAAAAACCCCCACAAAACAAACAAGCAAACAAACCAACCAAACAAACCCCCCCCCCCCCCAAAAAAAGCAAAGGCAAAAAAAAAAAAACCCTAAAAAAAATTAAAAAAGAAAGAAAAGAAGAAATCTGGTGGTTGTATTAATTGGGACAAAACAGAGCAGGCCTTTAGGGCCTTCCCTTAATTCACTCCCTGCACAATGTTCACTGATCAGGACTGGAGATTCAATTACGTACCTCGGGGTGGTAATTCACAAAGACAAAAATCAGGAGTTTGCAGATAATTTGTCTTTCCTTCTCTCCCAGCACGCTCCTGCTGAGCGACACCGGGTCTGCCTGTAATTGGCAACGTTAATAGAATTAAGATGGTAATTTTGCCCTGTTTTGCTTCCACGTTACAAAAGCGTCTCCCTCCACATCCCTCAGCACGTTTGACTCCGTTAAATTCCATCGTTATTTTCTTCCCTTTGGGCTAAGAGGGGAGCCCAAGCCAGGGCAGCCTCCCCCAGGAGCTGAGGGGCCTTGTACTGCTCCTTGCCTGAGGAATTTTCAAGGATTAAAAAAAAAAAAAAAAAAAAAAAAAAAAAAAAAAAAAAAAAAAAGGTGTCAGGGTCCAGGGAGGGGCAGAAGGAGGTGATGGTTTATTTGGATTAAAGCACGGAGTTAATGAATCTCTCACGAACGCACCGGGCACGTGGCGGTAATTAGGAGGAGAGCAGAAAGATAATGACAAAATCAAAAATTATCAAAATATCAAAAACACCCCCGTGCCTCTCCCTGCCCGCCGAGCTCCTGCCAGCCAGGCAGCCCTGGGGACCCTGGGGACCCTGCCTGCTGCTCCTGAGCCCTTTCTGCTGAGGAGGGGATGGAGGGCTGCTGGGACAGCCGGGAGGGCCCAGGGGTTAAAGGCTGGGCCGGCCCTGGAGGGGCTGGACAAGAACAGAGCACTGGGAGTCAGAGACAAGGGGAAACAAGATGAAGGTGAGGGTCAAACATGGACAGTGAGACCGTGGAGCAGGTCTCAGGGAAAGATTTGCCTTTCCCCTTTCCCCTTCCCTTTCCCCTTTCGCCTTCCCTTTCCCTTCCTTTTTGCTTTTCCCTTTTCCCTTTCCTTTCCCCTTTTCCCTTTTCTTTTCCCTTCTTTTCCTTTTCCTTCCTTCCTTTTCCCCTTCCCTTCCTTTTCCTGTTTCCCTTTTCCCTTCCTTTTCCTTTTCCCTTTTCCCCTTTCCCTTCCCTTCCTTTTCCCCTTTTCCCCTTTTCCCCTTTTCTCTTCCCTTCCCTCTCCAGAGCTGCTCCCGGTGTTTCCCAGGTCAGTTTTCTCAGGCTGGGAGGTGTCACCCCCAGGTCTCTGTGCTGGTACCAGGGGTGCTTCAGCAGCCCAGGTGAGCCAGGTGAGCTCTGGGGGTGGTCCCTGCTCTGGGCTGCCCACGAGCTCAGCCTGGGAGAGCCCTCCTGGCCCCAGGGTGAGGTGGCCAAAGAGTTCTGGGAACTGAGCACCCCAGGAAAGGAGGGGCCAGCAGGCAGGAGGGATCTCTGCTGGATTTCCACCCCCAGGGAGGATGGGGAGCGCTGGGGTGACCTGTGAGTGCCTCTGGGGCTTGCTCAGAGCCACTCAGAAGAAGCAACAGGGAAGTTGTTCTCCTGAAAACCCCACCAGTTTCCATGGCTTCTGCACGTGGCCAAGGCAGCCTCTCCTGGCTCTGATTCCCCCTCCACGGAACAATCTGGCTGCAGCACAGGTGGATTTGAGCTCTTCCCACTCCTCGAGGTGTGAGCAAAACACCACAGAGCTGCCTCGCCCTGGGCTTTGCCTCCTCCACACGCCTCCTTTGTGAGAGGAAGCCGCTGAATTTGCTTTTCCTCCTGCCTGGTTAGAGCAGGGATTTTCTGGAAGCCAAACAAAGGCAATGGAGATTGTCTGGGGAGATAAAGAGGGAACAGTCTGAACAAGCAGGAAGCCAAGGGAGAACGAGGCTTAAATGTGGCCAGAAAACAAAGTCATTTCTGTTCCGTGCCTTGCAGAGGAGGAGGAAGAACCTGAGGGGCTGTGGAGCTCCTTGTTCATGGGCAGTGCTTTGGGAAATGTGGAGGCTCTCCACAAGACCTGGGAGGAGAAATTTGGATCCAAAGGCAGCTGCAGATTTGGCTCCCCTGCCCAGCCAGTCACTGCTGAAGTCCAGTGGCAGGAAATCACTGCAGCTTTCCACAGGCAGAGGAGCAGGACACACAGAGGGCTTGCCTGAGGTCCCACACTCCTGGTGGTCCCAAACCTTGGCCAGCTGTGTCCTCCCCTGGGACCTGCCCCTGCTCCCAGCCCTGCCAGCAGCAGCAGCAGGGTTGGGGAAGGGTCATGATTTAATCTCTTCCTGATTGATGGCCCAGCAGCAAGAGGCTGAGAGCAGCCCACGGGCTGAAGAGTCTTTGGCATCAGAAGAGACAAACAAGAGTTCCTGGAGTGAGGGGAGCAGCAGTGCTGGGAGCCACCACCCCAATTGTCGTTAGCAGGGCTGGAAAAGGGGACTGTGCTGTCCCCACACACAGGGAAATGCTCCCAGGGGTGCTGGGCATGAGCTCCTGAAGCTGCCAGCTCAGAAAAGGGCAGGGGAGGCTGGACAGGGAGCTGGGGCTCTGCAGGCTCTGCTGCTGCTGGGTTTGGTGGCCTCTGCTGCCTGCCTCCCTCTGTCACTCAGCCAGAGTGGTTCCCAAATCACGAATGGCTCCGTGTGCCCCAGGGGAAGTGACATCAACTTTCCTGGGGATCCAGAGCCCCAGCATGGCTGAAAAAAGCAAACACCTGCACATTGGTGTGCACAGCACCTGCAGGCGCTGCCCTGGTCTGCTCCCTCCTCCAGGGTGAGGTCAGGATGAAGATCTGGGGCACAATTTCTGAACTCCTGCCCCGAGGTCCTTCCTCCTCCCCGGGCGCTGTCTGAGCTTAAATCAAAGCGGTTTTCCAAAACTGTAGGTCCGTAATTGTTTTAGCTAGAGTCATGAAGTTCCTCCCTCCATACAGAGGTGTGCCTTGTGCCTGCTCCAGCTTGGTCCCGTTCCCAGTTCTGCCCACTCTGGGTTCTGTTTGCTGCCTGGTGGATTGCAGGGTGTTTAATAAGAAAATGTTTGTTGGGCCCACAAACACTGACCTGGTGTTATGTCACCCTGTTCTGCTCTGTTTTTCTAAAGTGCTGCTAAAGCCTTCTGATGTTTTACTTTTGTAGTGGAGTTTCTCACACATTTTTCATGTGAACAATGATTGTTTTGCATTCCTTTCTGGAGGAGGAGAGAATTGATGGGCTGTTGGTTTGACCAGTGTGGTTGGAGAGGACAATTTTCATCCTCCAATCCATGGTCACTGTTGGAATTCTATAAATGTTGAGGTCTGTGAATAAACTGCCTCTTTTTGCCTTGGACATCTCAGTGTGTGGGTGTTGTTTCTTTTGTGTCCTATTGTGACAGTGTTAGATGATGATTCCAAGTGAAACTCTCCTCTCCTCTCCTCTCCTCTCCTCTCCTCTCCTCTCCTCTCCTCTCCTCTCCTCTCCTCTCCTCTCCTCTCCTCTCCTCTCCTCTCCTCTCCTCTCCTCTCCTCTCCTCTCCTCTCCTCCCCTCCCCTCCCCTCCCCTCCCCTCCCCTCCCGGTGTTTCCCAGGTCAGGTTTTGCAGCCTGCTCCCTGAGCAGTGTCACCACCAGCACCCAGAGGTTGTGCAGCCCCTCTGGTGCCAGCTCTGGGTTCCAGCAGGCCCCGTGCAGAGCAGGAATGTTGGAACCAGCACAGCCCCACAGGGCTGGAGCTCTCTGCAGAGGCCGGAGCAGCCTGGGGAGCAGCACAAGGATGTGCTGTTACCCTGGGTCTTTGTCCCTTTCCTGTCCCCACAGCTGTCCCCCAGGCTGTGGCATGTCCAGGACATGCTGATACACCAGCAGTGTGGGATCTCAGGGTGTTGGGCACCCTGAGGTGCCTTCCTCCCCTTCTCTTCCCCCGAGGGGCAGCAAGGGGACACTGGGTGACCCCGGTCACCTGCACCCCTCTGCCCATCTCTTCTCCCCCTGGCTGGCATCACCCAGCATCAGGCAGTGCTGAGGCCCTGGCACAGATTCCCAGAGCAGCTGTGGCTGCCCCTGGATCCCTGGAAGTGTCCCAGGCCAGGCTGGAGCCACCTGGGACAGTGGGAGGTGTCCCTGTCCATGGCAGGGATGTGATGGGATCAACTTTAATTTCCCTTCCAACCCAAACCCTTCTGGGACTCTGGCCCCTTTCTCACTCCATGAGAACAGTGCAGGAATTATGGAGCCAGGTCGTGGGGAAAGTGAGAATCAGGGTGAGATGTCCTGGGTGGGAGAGGGTGAGGCTGGGGCTGTGCTGTCAGCAGGGTCCCACCCTGTTGCCATGCTCTTGTGCCTGCTTGATTTGGTTTTGGGGAATTCTATTCCCAGGCACGGTCTTGAGGCACAAGGTCATGTTCTGTAAACCACCAAAGCTCCCACATCTGTTCCCAGAGGAGGGGCTTCAGTGATGGTCCCTGGAAAACGACCAGTGGTTCCCAAGGGTCCCACCTCTGGGGTGGGCAACTTGTAAAATGTACAAAAGGAGTCAGAAAAATAAAGGAGGGGGCTCTTGCTTGCAAGAGCTCCACGCAGCCTCTTTGATGCACTCCCTGCCTCGTTCCTGAGCGCCGTCACCGGTTATACCACCCCTCAGTGATCCCTGCAGGGCTCAGCCCCTGCTCAGCAGGAAGGGCCTGGGCAGGGTGGGGGAAAGGCTCCTGCTCCCACCCTTGGCCACTTCCAGCTGTCCCTTGTCTCCTGGCACAGCCAGTGACACCTTGGGCACGCTGCAGGGCTCAGCTGGGAGCTGGGACCCCCCCGCAGCCCCAAACTGGCTCCGGGTGGAATCCCACCTTGGCACTGCCCACCCCCAGCCCCTGAGCTGCCCTGGAGCCCTGCAGGGAGAGCCCAGCCCGGGGCAGGAGCTGCTCACAGCCAGAGCTGCTCCTTGAGCTGACAGAGGAGCCGTGTTTGGGTTCTGCAGTGACAGAGGGCTTGGCCAGGGCAGTGCTTCCTGCAGCCCCGGGGTCACGGAGGCCGCTGGGCACGTTTCTCCAGACCTGGATTTCTCCTTTTGCAAGCAGCTTCCTCCCAGTCAGCACGGTTGTATTTTTTGGCCTTTCCCCCGTGTTTCCTGCTGGCTTCCTTCTCTCAGGCTGATGAGCTCCTGGAGCTGCTGTGCTGGATCCCTGCTCTGCCAGCTCCTCTCAGCCCTGCTCTGACCCTGCCGGTGTTTGGAACAGCCTTGGCCTCCCTCTGGCCTCGTGTGCGATGAGGATTTGGGGCCCCTCCAGGAGGTGATGCCCAAGAAGCAGGGCTGCAGTGAGGACACTTCATTCCTTGCCTGTGCCTCAGCTCCAAGGGCTCTGTGATTTCTGGCACCGCAGCCTCGACTCTCAATTGTTTCCTTAGGAGAGATTTCACTTGGAAGCGTCGGGAAGGATTTTAAAAAGGAAAAGCAAGGAAGGCACCAGGAGCCTGCCAAGTGGGGCAGGGGAGAGGCTGAGCCACCAATCACAGCTGCCAGTGATTGTGCCACAGGGATGGCACTGGGATGGCACAGGGATGACACTGGGATGGCACAGGGATGGCACAAGGATGACACAGGGGTCTGGGTCCCAGCTGTTTGGCTCTGTGCAAACACTCCTGGCAGTGCCACCTGCTGTGTGACATCAGAGCTGTGCAGGGAGGCAAAGGAAACCTTGTTTAAAGGGGTTTGGCCACCTCCTCATGGCCCAGGGAGCAGCTCCCAGGGAGGACAGGCGGCGTTTCCAAGACTGGTGCTGACTCCAGGTGTGCTATCAGTGGTCAGAGAGTGTCCTGGCAAGTCCAAGGGAGAGCTTGAGGTCCAGCCAAGAGTGTTCTGCTCCTGGCCAGGCTCCCTCCTGCCTGAGCCAGGCAATGTCCTCACCCTGGAGCCCCGGTGCCCTTGGTGGCAGGGAGCAACACCAAGCCCTGGAGTGCTGGCATCAGGTTTGGTTTGGTTTGGTTTGGTTTGGCCAGCAAGAGCCACATGTGCACATCTGGCACCTCCAGCCCCTGGTCCTGCCAGCTGGGGTGAGCTCAGCTGGGCTCTCACCCAGCCCCTGACCCAAAGGACAGCCTGGCTCCATGGCCAGGTGTCCCCGTTGCTGCCCAGCCCCACATCTTCTGCCATGGCCCACAGGAACCCCAGCTGGACGGGAGGAATTCTCCAGGAAGGAGAAGCCATGGACACCCCCAGGCTGAAGGAAGCTGCTGTTCCTGTCTTCTGGAAGCCTGTGTGACCCAAACACGTGCCCGTGCTTTTCCCAGTGGGGCAGAAATATCCCAGAGCAGGGATACTGACTCTGACCAGCTCCACCTAAACCTCCCGTGTGGATCCCTCAGTAATCCTGGGTTGGGAGTGACCTTAAATCCCACCCAGTGCCACCCCTGCCTTGGCAGGGACACCTCCCCCTGTGCCAGGTGCTCCCAGCCCCAGTGTCCAGCCCGGCCTTGGGCACTGCCAGGGCTCCAGGGGCAGCCACAGCTGCTCTGGCAATCCCAGCCCAGCCCCTGCCCACCCTGCCAGGGAACAATTCCTGCCCAAGCTCCCAGCCAGCCCTGCGCTCCTGTGATGCAGGAGGTTCAGCTGCTGGTCAGGCCTTCCCCTGAGCGTGTAGGTGCTCCCAGAAACCTGAAAACTTTCCCCCAATCTGTGTTTTGTCCTCCTGTCCCCTCCTCTTCCCAGTGCTGAATCGATGCACTCGCTCCCAGCAGGATTTTGCAGCTTCCCTGCCAAGCATCCCACAAAGCCACGGTGCCACGGCGAGATTAACCACGAGACCAGTTGGAGTCCTCATTTAGGCTTTAATTAAGGCAAAAGTATCATTAACTTCAGCAGAAAACTACTTGATCAAGCACTGCATGTAAATGAAGAGGAGCTGAGTGAAGGTCTGGCTGGCAATTATTAGAAAATCCCACTTGAAGGCTCCGTGCCGGGATGCCTGGGATGGGATCTCTTTTTTGGGAAATATTCCACCAGTCACTGTCCTCAGTGACAAGGACAGCTCTGCACAGGCCCCTGGGGTACAGGGAGGGCTCTTTGCCAGCTGCTGCACACTTTGCAAAGGTGTCTTCTTCCCAAAGCAAGGAGGCTGCACCAGGGATGGGATTTTTTTTTTTTTTCCATGTCTGGGCTTGCCTGATAAGGAGCCAGGGCTCCCCAGCCCGGGCAGGAAAATGTCTCCTGGTATCTGCAAACACAGATGATCGAAATGTCTGCCTTGGGCATTGTTCAGCTCTGAATGGAGCTGAGGAAACACCTCAGAGCAGCGTGGTGAGCACCAGCATTCCCAGCTTGGGGATGTCTGAGGAGGGTCTGGCTCCCTGGGAGGAAGGAACAACTTTCCCGAGGAGGACAAAGGTGCAAAAGAGTGTTCAGCGTGCAGGAGTCTGGGGCTGCTGGTCCAGCAGAGCAGCCTGGGCAGAAACCAAACACCAAATCCCAGCCCCCAGAGGTGCCCAAGGCTCAGCTCCTGGGATGGGCACTGAGCATCCCAGTGCCAGGAGAGGACCCTGACCAGGAGGAAGTTCAGCTGCTCCAAGAAAACTCAAAAGAATTGTTTGGATTGAAAAGGGCTTTGAAGATCACCCAGTGCCACTCCCAGGGACACCTCCCCCTGTCCCAGGTGCTCCCAGCGCTGCCCAGCCTGGCCTTGGGCACTGCCAGGGATCCAGGGGCAGCCACAGCTGCTCTGGGCACCCTGTGCCAGGGCCTGCCCACCCTCCCAGGGAAGAATTTTAAAAAGGGATTTGCAGTTGTCAAATGCCAATAAAATCAGTTCCAGGAGTGTCTTGGCCACACCCTGAGGGCAAGGGCGTCGGGATGATTAACACTGGACAACTTCTGCTGAGTGAGATGGATTTGACAGGACAAGGGGGAATGGAGTCAAAGTGAAATAAAGTAGGTCAAAATTAGATGTGAGGAGGAAGATCAGAGATTAGATAAGATTCAATTAGAATTAAGAACGAGGAAGTTCTTTGCTGTGAGGGTGGGCAGGCCCTGGCACAGGGTGCCCAGAGCAGCTGTGGCTGCCCCTGGATCCCTGGCAGTGCCCAAGGCCAGGCTGGACACTGGGGCTGGGAGCACCTGGCACAGGGGGAGGTGTCCCTGCCCATGGTTTGGGTTGGAATGAGGTGAGACTTAAAGTTCCAGCCCAAACCACTCCATGATTCTGTGGTTCAAGGCCAATTCTTCCCATCCTAAAGGACAACCTAAAGCTTTTGAAGGGGGAGGCTCAGAGGTCTCTCCCACCTCCCAGGGCTCTCTCCAGAGGACCAAGTCCTTGTGCTCCTGAAGTCTGCTCTCACTTTGCTGCCTCCAATCAAGCACTTCCTGCTCTCGTTGATGTTTCCAGAAACAGCAAAATCTCTCCAGAAGAGGCCCCCCTGCAAAGGACTGACTGAATGTGCCCTGGGAAATGAGAGAAAAGGTGAAGGGCAAAGGAGAGGGTTGGGGATGCTTTAAAGGGCTGAGCAAATGTGTTTTATCCAGGTGCAGTGAATGCCCTCCTGCCAGCCTGGAGCCTCACAGGATGCCTTTGGCAAATGAGCCAGGGGCACTGCCAGGAAAACCCCCTGGCCTCCCTGAAATGCCAAGCTGAAACATTTTCAAGGTAAAGAATTAAAAAAAAATAATAAAAAAAAACCCCTCTGTTTCAGATATTTTTATTTCTTTTCATACTTCTGGGATTTAGATAAGGGACAATAACAGGAAAATCTCCGATTCAGGGCACTGGCTGAAGAAATTCCATGACAGATTTCCAACAAAACAAAACAAAATCATTCATTCAAAATAAGTGGTGGAAAATTCCTCGTTGTGGCCAGCTCTGCTTGGAGAATTGGTTCCCCCCTGCACATATTCACCCTTCACATCCAAAGATCATAACCATGATTTTCCCCCTGTCCACTAGATAAAACTGAGGCAGTTAAACAACTGGGGTGTTTGGGGGTTTATTTCTGTTTCCACTCGTGCCTTTTGCTCAGGGCTGCTCAAGGATTATTCAAGGCGTGGGATCCTGAGGGAGAAGAAATTCCTGATGAGAATGAGGAAAACGTAAAACACACTAAAAAATTGTGGAATTAAAAAGAACTTGATCAATGGCCCCCAGGGAAATACTTGGTTTGTAAACCTACCCAGATGCCACTGAATGAATCCTTAATTTGTAATTAAAAGGCTGTGCTGCAGTGACACTGAGTTCTGAGGGCTGTGGGGCCACTGAGGAAAGGTTTGGCACTGCAGCACTTGCAGCTTTGGTGGTTTAGGGGGCAGTGGAAACAACGTGAGGTGAGTGCTAATGACCACGGGAGATCCTGAGGATTTTATCTGTGACTGTAAAATACATACATAAAAAAAAGAAAAATATATAATAAATAAAATATAATAAATATAATATAATATAATGTAATGTAATGTAATATAATATAATATAATATAATATAATATAATATAATATATAGAATAGAATATATGTATTATATATAATACATCGTGTGTTATATGTTATATGTGTAATATATAATATACAATATATAATATATAATATATCATATATAATATTTATATCTTTAATGTATTCATATTTAATGTATTTTATAAATATAATATTTATATATTATAATATATCATATATCGTATATCATATATCATATATCATATATTGTACATCATATATCATATCATATATATTATATCATATATATTATATAATATATTATATATTATATCATATATCATATATATTATATGATATATATTATATGATATATATTATATAATATATCTTATATCTTATATCTTATATCTTATATCTTATATCTTATATATTATATATTAGCCTTCTTCCTCTCTTGCTGTGCTAGCCGGTAACATTGTGTGGATGTGTGAGCTGGGTTGTTTGCCTCAATCCTTCTCCAGCAGTTTCTCCTCAGGAGAGGCTGACTGGGATCTAACGAGGCCCTGGCTGCACCCCAAGCAGGACACACCATCCCAGGGTGGCCCTGCATGCCATGGCATCCCATCCCAGGGGGGGATCCTGTCCACGACTCGGTGACCTCGGGGGTCTTTGCCAGCCTCGGTGCTTCTGTGGCTCTGCTGGGCCAGAGATGCTGATCAGGGCGAGAGCAGCAGCGGGGCTGAAGCCCTGGCAGGAGCTGCGGTGTGGGGAGGTGCAGGCAGGTCCCTTTTCGGGGTCTCTGCTCACCCCAGATTAGGGTGGTTATTGCCTCTGGCCCTCTGGAAAGCCCCGAGCCGACCGCAGAAACAACACGGAGTCTTCAGATGTTCTTTTTCAAGGTTGTTTCTCTTATTTATTTTATCTTATCTCAGTCCTTTTTCTCTGTGCTCTGCCAAGG
Organism: Phylloscopus collybita; assembly: GCA_027886175.1. NCBI lineage: Eukaryota > Metazoa > Chordata > Aves > Passeriformes > Phylloscopidae > Phylloscopus > Phylloscopus collybita. The sequence continues at coordinate 1,680,971 of JAJNNQ010000059.1, read as the reverse complement.
TCTGGACAGCACGGGCAACAGGTGACCACTGCCCCTCTGACAAAGGCTCATCATCTTTTATACAGATAATTACGTGCACATTATTTACAATTACAAACCAATATCTACACTCTACACTAAACAGGTGTCTTCTACTCTAACCCAATCCCTCTAACGCTACTTGGTGCCATTGTCACTGCAAAAGATGGAGACAAAGAAGAAGGAGAAGACCCCAGGGCACTGCCCAGAATGCTCCATCTTGTCTCTCAGGTCATTCCTATTCTAAAACCCCAAATGTGAAAATGTTATTACTTTCTATTACCTTTGAGGGCTTGCAATTCCTCCCATAGTGTTGGTAGCTTTTCCCATGGACTGTAGTCAAGGCCCTTGCTTGTCTGGGGTCTGTGCCAGGGCCTGCAACCCTGTACACAAATCCCAGACCCCCCTGTACAGGTTTTAAAACCCATGTACAGGTTTTAAAGCCCCCTGTACAGGTTTTAAACCCCCCTGTACAGGTTTTAAACCCCTCTGTACAGGTTTTTGTTCGTCCAGGGTATCCAAAGGAATGCCCTGGACTCCCACAGGTCCCTCCCTGGCGATGAGGGCCGGGTGATCCCCTCAGCCCACCCCTCAGAGAGAAACCCAGCTCCCCTTAACTGCAGGGGTAAGAAATGTGCTTTTCCCCCGTGGCAGGTTCAGAGGGCAGAGCAGAATGGTTGGGGATTTTATTTTGGCCGGGAGTCAAGGCAGGTGACACATCCAGCCCTGCTCTTAGTCACACCTCAGGCATCCATCCATGCCTTTATCCCGCGGAGCTCCTCCAGCCAGCGGCCTGCTCTGTAATTACCCAGCCCGTGTCATGCAAACACTGCCCCGGCACTATCTGGGGCAGGTCGGCGCAGGTTACCCGGTAATTATCTTCCCAATTACCGAGTAATTCCCGATGAATTACCAGGTAATTGGATAGCATGACCAGCTCTGGGCTGGAGACGCGGCCTGTTCTTGTTTCCCTCAGGGAGTCACAGAGCCACGGCTGGCAACCCCGGCCTGCCTCAGACACCACAGGCTGGGAGTTCCACCCCATGACTTGCTGGTGGATTCCTAGAAGTGATAAAAATAGGATAATGACAACAGCATTAATAGTTATTATTAATAGTAATGCTAATGTGGCAGCAGTGACTCATGGCCTGCAGGAGCCTTACTCAGGGCTCACACCGAAGAAATCCTCTGGCTCTTCTCAAACCTGCCCCTTGTCCTCAGTGGGATTGGGCTGGGTCCTGGCCCTAGAAGGTGGAGAGGTTATTTCTCCAGAGAAAAGTGCTTTGATTTATTTGGGGTCACAGATTAAGTGGCCTCTTGGACTCCTAGAAGTGACAAAAATAGGATAATGACAACAATATTAATAATAACAATTAATAATAATAATGCTACTGTGGCAGCAGTGACTCATGGCCTGCAGGAGCCTTACTCAGAGCTCACACCAAAGAAATCCTCTGGCTCTTCCCAAACCTCCTTTTGGCCCCAGTGGGAGTGGGATTGGGCTGTGTCCCAGCCCTAGCAGGTGGAGAGGTTATTTCTCCAGAGAAAAGTGCTTTGATTTATTTGGGGTCACAGATTCAGTGGGCTCGTGGACTCCTAGAAGTGATAAAAATAGGATAATGACAGTAATATTAATGATAATAAAAATAATTAATAATAATAATGGTACTGTGGCAGCAGTGACTCATGGCCCACAGGAGCTCACACCAAAGAAATCCTCTGGCTCTTCTCAAACCTCCCCTTGGCCTCAGTGGGAGTGGGATTGGGCTGGATCCCAGCCCTCGCAGGTGGAGAGGTTATTTCTCCAGAGAAAAGTGCTTTGATTTATTTGGGGTCACAGATACAGTGGGCTCGTGGATTCCTAGAAATGATAAAAATAGGATAATGACAGTAATATTAATGATAATAAAAATAATTAATAATAATAATGGTACTGTGACAGCAGTGACTCATGGCCTGCAGGAGCCTTACTCAGGGCTCACACCAAAGAAATCCTCTGGCTCTTCCCAAACCTCCTTTTGGCCCCAGTGGGAGTGGGACTGGGCTGGGTCCTGGCCCTAGCAGGTGGAGAGGTTATTTCTCCAGAGAAAAGTGCTTTGATTTATTTGGGGTCACAGATACAGTGGCCTTGTGGACTCCTAGAAGTGATAAAAATAGGATAATGACAGTAATATTAATGATAATAATAATAATAATTAATAATAATAATGCTACTGTGACAGCAGTAACTCATGGCCTGCAGGAGCCTTACTCAGAGCTCACACCAAAGAAATCCTCTGGCTCTTCCCAAACCTCCTTTTGGCCCCAGTGGGAGTGGGATTGGGCTGGGTCCTGGCCCTAGCAGGTGGAGAGGTTATTTTTCTACAGAGAAAAGTGCTTTGATTTATTTGGGGTCACAGATTCAGTAGGACTTCCAGGCCAGGCCAAAGCCAGGAATTGCTCCTTAGCTCCTCCATCCCACAGAGAGCCTCAGAAAGAGAAGAGAACCTCATTCACTTTCTTTTGAACGTTTTGATTCAAGATTGTGGGGGGTTTTTTTGTTTGTTTGTGGTTTGTTTTTGTTTTTGTTTGGGCTTTTTTTGGTGGGGTTTGTTTGTTTGTTTGCTTGTTTGGATTTTTGGGGGGGTTTTAGGGTTTTTTTTTTTGTTTTTTTTTTTCTCTTTCTTCTCCACAAGTGGCAGAACAAACCCCTCAGTGTTCCGTGGTGGGCCCCCAGACCCCGCTGTACCTGCGACAGGATGAGTAATGGGTTCCTCCCTGGTGCAGAGCTGCTCGTGCACAGCCAGCTCCTGTTCCCTCCCTTTATTTATTCTGTCTTATCTTTCTCACATTTCATCACTTTCTTGTTATGTTTGCTCAGTTAAGTCATTTAAACCACTTTGGTGTTTTTTGTTTTTTTTTTTTTTTCTCTTTCCATGTTTAGCCCTAGGAAAGCAGCTAAGCCTATGTAATCAATTTAGCATTTAATTTCCCTAAAACCCCCTCTTTCCTGCCATCAGTCTGGGGCCCTGAGACATTCCCACTCCTGGCTGGGTTGGGTGGTGTGAGGAGGAAATCTCTGAGCCAGGAGGCTTCTCCACCTCCAGTGCTGCTGCCTGCAGGGCTGTTCTGGGTTCAATCCCTGTTCCAGTGGGCTGGAAAAGGGATAAATAACTTGTCAGGAGCTTCTTCATTTCTCTTCTCACCTGTGGTGGTGTTGCTGAATTTAATCCCTGTTTCAGTGGGCAGCAAAAGAGAGAAATCTCTTGCAAGGAACTTCTGCTTTTCTGCATTTCTCTTCTCAACTGTAGTGGTACTGCTGAATTAAATCCCTGTTTCAGTGGGCAGGAAAACAGAGAACTCTCTTGCAAGGAACTTCTGTTCTTCTTCATTTCTGGTTCTCACCTGTAGTGGTGTTGCTGAATTAAACCCTTGTGTCAGTGGGGCAGGAAATGAGAGAATTCTCATGTAAGGAAACTTCTGCTTTTCTGCATTTCTCTTCTCAACTGTAGTGGTACTGCTGAATTAAATCCCTGTGTCAGTGGGCAGCAAAAGAGAGAAATCTCTTGCAAGGAGTTTCTGTTCTCCTGCATTTCAGTTCTCACCTGTGGGGGTGTGGAGAGCTGAGCTCTGCTGTCTCCACGTTATAAAATCCACGTGGTGGGGAGTTAAAAAAGACAAGAAGGGAAAGCAGGGATGTCCAAATCCAAATAATTTGGCTTTCAAAAAAATTCAAGATTGGGAAAAAAGCTCCAAGACCCAATGTTTGAGTGAATCCCAACCGAACCAGACCACAAAGTGCCACCTGCATTTGTTTTTTTGGGGGTTTTTTTTGAACACTTCCAGGGCTGGTGGCTCCAGCCCTGCCCTGGAAGCCTGTGCCAGTCCTGGCCACCCTCTCAGTGTCCCTGATTTGCACAGAGACACCACCACAGCCACCACCACCCCACGTGGACATTGCCCCCTCTCCCATCAGGTCTCCAGGACCTGCTCAGCTCTTCTGGTTCCTTCCCTTCCAGGATCCTTTGCAGGAACCAGTCAAACTCTGACTCAGAGTGAGGTGGGCCCCTCACCTCCTGTCCCACCTCTTCTGGGGTGCTTTTGGGATGTTTTCCTTCCATATTTGGAGATTTTGGGGTTTTCAGCCAGAATTTAGGGCTTGTGGTGTGATTTTGAGGGGTTTAACCCCAAATTTGGGGGTTTGGGGGTGATTTGGGCAGGATTTCATCCCACTTTTGGGGATTCTGGGGTGGTTTTGGGGGTTTGGCTCAAATTTGGGAGTCCCAGGGGTCCCAAATTTGGGGATCTTGGGGTTTTTTGGGGACCACCTGAGGAAAGGAAACCTCCTTGGAATTTCTGAGGTGTTTGTACTCATCTTGCATCACTGCAGTCCTCAGGTTTATTCAGCTTGCAAACCTTCCTGATCTTCCACCCCGGGGTTTATTGACACGAGGTTTGGGTCTTTGTTCTGCTGAACGAGTCAAGAGTTTGGGTTCCCCTTCTGGAGACAGCAATCCCCGAATCCTGGAAAAGACCTTTAGGGTCGTCTAGTCCAACCATTCCCCCAGCACTGCCAAGGCCACCACTGACCATACCCCAAGTACCACCACTGACCCGTGTCCCCAGGTGCCACCACTGACCATACCTCAGGTGCCACCACTGACCATGTCCCCAGGTGCCACCACTGGCCCATGCCCCCAAGTGCCACCACTGACAGACATCGCCAAATGCCACCACTGACCTACATCCCCAGATGCCACCACTGACCATACCCCAGGTGCCACCACTGACCCACATCCCCAATGCCACCACTGACCATGTCCCCAAGTCCTGCAACTGACCATGTCCCCAGGTACCACCACTGACCACATCTCCAAATGCCACCACTGACCCATGTTCCCAAGTCCTGCAACTGACCATGTCCCCAGGTGCCACCAATGACCCATGTCCCCAAGTGCCACCACTGACACACACACCCAGGTGCCAGCACTGACCCACATCCCTGAGTGCCCCACTGACCATACCCCAACTGCCACCACTGACCATGTCCCCAGGTGCCACCATTGACCCACATCTCTTGAGTGCCACCACTGACCATGTCCCCAGGTGCCACACCCACCTGGTTTGTCACCTCCCCGGGCTGCCCTCCCCGCTGCCCTGCCCTGCCTGTTCCCCTGCCTGCAGCCCTTCCCACGCAGAAATGAGGGTGCAGCTTTGAGGGGCTCCATGCAGCTCCTGGAGCAGCCCTCAGGCTGGCTCTGCTCCCTTTGTGCCCCCCCAGACAAGCCAGGCTGACCCAGAGCCAGGTCACCTGCAGAGCAGGATGAACCCAGCACGGTCCCAAACCCAACCCAGGGAATTCCTGTCACCCCTGAGGCCTCACTGGCTCCAGGGGCTGAGCAGAGCCCTGCCCTGTCCCCCAGCATCTCCTCAGACAGAGGGGCTTTGTTGGAAATGGATTTAAATGGATTTTAAAGAGGATGATATTAAAAAAAAAAAAAAAAAAAGAGCCCAGACAAAGAAAGCAATCCCAGCTGAGCCTATTACACATTACTGAGTTAAAAAAAAGGGGGATTTTCCACAAAAATGGGGTTTCAATCCTGGTTCCGAGCAGCTGCTGAGCTCTAGAAAGGTGCAGGAGGAGGTGCTGAGGCACAGCCCTGCCAGGACCTGAGCCCCCCAGTCCTCAATGGGCACATTCACAGCCCAGAGCTTCTATCTGAAGAAGGAATTTGCTGACTGCTAATCTCTGCTGATTAACGATGTTTTCACAAAGCCACCACAGAAGGTTTGCTGCTCTTGTCTGGAGAGCCAGACTTTGGCCAAGCAAAGCCCTTTATCCCAAAATGTATTTGTCTAGAAAGCGCCATTATTATCCTTAGGAATGCCAGGTATGGATGCCCGTGTTTCTTGTTCTTGTTAAACGCGGGTTGCTCTACAGATAAGGAGGCGAAAAGAGTACAAGATAGGCGAGGTTTGTCAGGACAGATAAAATCTTCAATTAGACCAAAAGCAGCAGGAGAAAATTCAGACAAACTTTCAGACACGGAAGCAGACGTGAAAGAAGCCTGGGTGTCCAAGAGCTGACAAGTTTTTTTTTTCTGCCCATTTATCACAGGAAAGATATCACCCTCCTCCCCAAAAAATAATAATTAAAAAATCCTTGCTTTTTTTTTTTTGGTGTAACTGCCATTAAAAGGGGATTAAGGCAGAGAGGAACAAGGCAGACTTGTTCCACATCCACAGTGTGGGTTCCTTGCTGCTCTCTGAGTCAGATAACTCTGCTTTAACAGCAACCTTTAGCTTTTATCAACGTCAAAGCCAAATCTCTGGTGCTAAAATTATTCCAGCTTTCATCTGGGTGTTTGCCTGCTCCGGAGCAGAGCTCTGGCATGATCCAGTTACTGGGACAAGGGTCCCTCTGAACATGTGGGTGAGAAGATCTGCCTCTCATGCGCTGGAGTGAAGCAGGATTTCTGACAGTTTGACATCCAGGCCCCAGCAGGAAGGAGAACATTTCTGGCAGTGCTGAAATCTGGCACCTTTCTCCAGAGAACATCATCCCACTCCCAGCGATCATCAAGTCGTTGTGGATAACAAACGATTTCCTAGAAACCAGGACAGAGGAGTGAGTGCCAGTCAATATTGCAGCAGGGTGAATTACTTGGCTGCAGGGCTCAGAAGGAACTGCCAGGCCAGACCCAGTTCCCAATAACCACAAGTGATGATCAAAGTGCTCTGCTCCGACAGATGCAGATGGAACAGATTGTTCCCTCCACCTCCTGCTCTGCCAGGAGCTCCAGCCCCGAGCTGAGCTCTGCAAGGATCCTTTGCCTGGAGAAAAGGAGGCTCAGGGGGGCCCCTGTGGCTCTGCACAGCTCCTGCCAGGAGGGGACAGCCGGGGTCATTGATCAGGTCATTGCAGTGCAGGCCCCAAATCCAATCAGGGATTTGATGGAATTTCCCCCTGGCCCAAAGCACAGGCTCCATCTTGTTCATCAACAGCAGCAGCAGATCTGCTGTAGGAACAAACATGAGCTCAGTGCTGGGAAAGAACTTTTCCTGCTGAAAAATGTGAAAATGTGATCAAGGCCTGAGCTGGGCCTGCTGAGGCTGCTCAGATCCTGGGCACCGTGGATGGGAACAGGACCTGGAGGGGCTGGAGCCAGTCCAGGGCAGGGAACGGGGCTGGGAAGGGTCTGGAGCCCCAGGAGGGGCTGAGGGAGCTGGGGAAGGGGCTGAGCCTGGAGCAAAGGAGGCTCAGGGGGGCCCCTGTGGCTCTGCACAGCTCCTGCCAGGAGGGGACAGCCAGGGGGGTCGGGCTCTGCTCCCAGGGCACAGGGACAGGAGGAGAGGGAACGGCCCCAGGCTGGGCCAGGGGAGGCTCAGGGTGGGCAGCAGCAGGAATTTCCCCATGGAAAGGGAGCTCAGGCCTTGGAAGTGCCCAGGGAGGGTTGGAGTGCCCGTCCTGGAGGTGTCCCAGGAATTCCTGGATGTGGCACTCAGGGCTCTGGGCTGGGTGAAAAATTGTTCAGTCACAGATTGAGGAAATGACCCCAAGTTGTGCTGTCGGAGGCTCAGTTTGGATATTATGAAAAATTTTGTCATGGAAAGGGCTGTAAAATGTTGGAATGGGCTTTCCAGGGCAGTGTGGAGTCACCATCCCTGCAAGTGTTCAAAAAACCTGTGGATGTGGCACTTGAGGACACAGTGACCAGGGTGGTGGGGCTGTGCTGGTGGTTGGACTTGGTGACCTTTAAATGTCTTTTCCAACCTTAACAATTCTGGGATTGGTGTTTCTGCTCCCCTGCAGTTGCAGGAGTTGCATCCTTCACTTCCAGAGAGCAGAGACAGGTGGGATGTTCTCAGGGTTGGATCTGAGTGCTGACAGGCTGAGCAAAACAACCCAGCAAATCCTCAGTGGGCGTGGGGGCAGCTCTGTGCTGCGTTTGTAAATGGAGAAGCAGCTCATTAAAACAAAATCCAGCTGCCTGGGCTGGCACCAGACAGCAGAGTTTGTGCTGTGGGGTGTCCTGCACAGCTCACACCCTTCACCCTGTGCCTCACCAGGGCCATGGCTGGCGTTCCCAAAACCAGCAGGTCACAAGCAGGGCTGGGAGGAAGCTACTTGGTCACTGGGAAGTGCAGGGAAGGGGCTGGGGCAGGTTGGTTGTAGGGATTGAACAGATTCCAAGGTCATCTTCCAGCATCCCAGCCCCTGTGGGGCTGCAGCCCCAGTCAGGGCGTGCTGGGGTGGACACAGAGCCAGGGTCACCAGCACTGATTGCTGAACTTGCCCAAGGCTCATGCAGGAATTTGGGAGAATAACAATTCCAGTCCCAGCTCCCAGGGGATTTAGGTCCTGTGAGCAGACAAAATCTGCACCCAGCTGTGTACACAATCTACCACGTGTCTGCATTTTGGCATATCCCACCTTAACAAATTGTTGCACCACAAAAATCCTCATTAAATACCAAGATAAAAACCCTTTTATCCCTTAAATGTGTCTAACTCTGAATTCTAAGACCAGATATCTTTGTGGTTTGGGTTCATCCTGAGTAATTCAGAGCTTTCCCTCATAGACCCTGTGCCACCTCCCAGCTCAGGACAGTCCCTGAGGCAGATCCTGAGGAAAGCCCTGGGCTGCTGCTTGAGCACAGGCTGAACCCAGCTCTGCCTTCAGCCACACGACTCTGAGCTGCAGAGCCACGTCCCCAAGCCCAGAAGGCACCACTGCTGTCCCCTGCCCTAAGTGAGGATGACAGGTACCCACAGAAAGCACAGACATGAGTCTGGAAATGCCTGGCAAAATCTGCTCCTCGTGTGTTTTGGCCCTGGTTTCCCAGTCACTTCAGTTTCATCTGTCACAGGAAGATCCATCTGTAAACCTCATTAGATTCAGAATAACATGAGACAGATGAGGCCAGAAAAACTGTTTTTCTGCCTCCTCAGAATGTTTTTTGAGTTTTTAAATGCAGTGTGGGTTTTTGAAAGCAAATTTGCTTAACTGATGGCAAAGAGAGGATGGAGCAGAAGATGCCAGAGCTGCTGATGGGTTGGGATGGGCTGATCCTGTCCTGGCTGAGCCCAGCCTGGGGCCACAGCACCGTCAGAGTGCCCAGAAGTGACCTTTCTGTAGAGGTCACTCATGGCCACTGGGGCTGGGCTGAAACTTGGGTGTGGGTGGCCAAAAGTGACCTTCTCACTGCTGGTCAGTCTGGGCTGGGCTGGGCTGGACCCTCAGGTGTGGGTGGCCAAAAAGTGACCTTCCCATGGGGTCACTGCTGGTCAGTCTGGGCTGGGCTGGGCTGGGCTGAAACTTGGGTGTGGGTGGCCAGAAGTGACCCATGAGGGTCCCCCATGGCCACACAGGACTGAGCCCTTGGGTGTGGGTGGCCAAAAGTGACCTTCCCATGCGGTCACTGCTGGTTAGCCTGGGCTGGGCTGGACCCTCAGATGTGGATGGCCTAAAGTCACCCATGAGAGTCCCTCATGGACACACAGAGCTGGGCTGGGCTGGGCTGGACCCTCAGATGTGGGTGGCCAAAAGTGACCCACAGGAGTCCCTCATAGCCATTTAGGGCTGGGCTGAACCCTTGGGTGTGGGTGGCCAAAACTGATCTTCCCATGGGGGTCACTGCTGGTCAGCCTGAGCTGGGCTGGGCTGAGCTGGACCCTCGGGTGTGGTGGCACCCCAGGTGAGGTTGCTCATGGCCATGGAGGGCAATTCCTGTCGTCAGGGTCCCAAAATCTGCCTCCCCACCGGTCCCAGGTCAGCGCTGGTTCCTCCCTGCTGCACCACAGCCAGCCCTCCCCTGCATCCCCCTGCATCCCCCTTTCCCAGACACTCCTCTGCTGTCCCCGTCTGTGGCAGGGGCTGCAGCAGGCTGGGGACAGGGGACACTGTGCTGTTTGAGGGCTGACCCCTCGTGCTGGCCAGGCAGGGGACACCAGGGGCTGATCCATCTGCCAGCAAGCCTGGGAAAGCTTGGGATGCTGACAGGCCAAGGCTGGGATCATCTCAGAGCCATCCCAGGGGGCCTTTGGGGTGTTTTTTGGTGCTGGTAATGTTTTGTGTCTGGGCAGCAGAAGGTGATGGATTATCTCAGGGAGGCCTGGGCAGCACGAGCAGAGTGAGGGATTCTCTGTGCAGGGCACAAGGCCAGCGAAACAGGACCAGAGAGAAGGGAGAGACTCGTCTGTGGAGTGAAGAGACAGCCTCTGAGGCCTGGATTTCCCAAACAGAGCAGAAACGCAGCCAGAACGGGAGGAATTGGCCTGGCAGGGCACTGTCCCCTGAGGGGCAGCAGGCTGAGCACAGAGAGGGTGACTGAGGTGTTAAGAACGGGCCAGGAGAGCAGCTCCTTTGGGCCTTTATTAAAAACACAGCTCTGGGCAGGGGGCTCGAGGGGCCGCTGGACACCAGGGAGGAGGAGGAGGAGGAGGTGCAGGTCGAGTCTGCTGCTCGCTCTGCAGAGTCGGCATTCCTCCCTCACGGGAGTTCCCAGGAATTCCTGTGGCTGTTGGACACGAAAGAAAGACACAAGTCTTGTTCAGAAGGCTGATGCTCCAAAAGGGGCTGGTTTATTCTCAGAACCTATTTTTATACCTTTCTACAATGTGCCCACCTAAGAGGTGGGATCCTTTGAACCATTGGTCACACCAAGGGGCAACAAGCAAAGTCCCTCCTTAGGAGAGAAATGTGAAAAAAGAGAGTTTAGAAAACATGCCCTTGTTTACCAGCTTTGGTCCCTGGGAAAGAACTTCAGAAAACCCAAACATGACAGGCAGTGACTACAAATTCCCTTTTAGCTCCTGTGGTCCACGTGTGCCATCTTTTTCCAGTACTCTCCAGGTTATGGCGAGGTGGGAACCCACCTGCAGATGGCTGGATATCCTGCTCACACAGTGGTGTCTTTCATAAGTCCAGATTTGGTGTTAGCTCGTTGTTTTTAGGGTTTTTTTTGGCGTTAATTGGACTTCTGCTTGCAGCAGAGCATCATGGGAGTCCCTTGATTTCCCTATTGGGCGGGGTCAGCAGTTTGACGGGCAGGTGGGGAGCAGCAGAGGCCTTACCCATGGAAGGGAAAGGGGAATTCGGGATTTGGGGAAAGGGAATGCACAACTTGGAACACAGGAAACTGAGATTCGAGGGTGCAGATCCAACATAACAAAATAACAGTTAAGTAACAGCGCAACCTTTTTAACTTCATGGCAAACAGTATCACAATACAACACACAGTGCATAACTCAGAGTTCTTTATTCATTTCATGAGGCAGAGGAAGGTGAAGGGAAGGCTGCTCCAAGTACTCATTCACTGACTAAAACCACAGCCATAGCTCAGTGTCTTAATTTTTCTGGAGAAAAAATAAATGCAGCTTTGCTGTAGCAGCTGCTGTGGTGAATGATCTGATTATCTGAGTATCCTGATCTACAGGAGGAGCAAAGATCAGCAGCAGCAGAGTTTAAGACAGGTCAGAGCTCTGGGTTCTGTGTAAACCTCAGCAGTCTGAGCAGTCTGAACCTTTATCTGTGACTCATTAGCATGATAAAGAGAGGCAGGATGTATGTCAGGAAGGATGGAAGGATGGAGAGGATGGAAAAGCTGCCTTTGGAGGAGTGGGAAAGCTCTTCCTTCAGTCTGGACTCTGAGCCCTGGGCCCCTGATCTGAGCCACAAGGACAGTTCTGTTTTTGAGGACATGAATGGTGTCACCTCTTCTTCTCAGCCCAGGAAGATGTAAAAATGAATATTCAAACATTTTTTTTCTTCAAAAAGCATGTTCCCTCCTGACTCCTGAGTGGGAAAATGACCCCCAGTAAATCCACAACAGATCTATCCTTGAATTTAGATTTAAGGTTGCAGATGTTTCTAGTGGAGACAGGGTTATCTCAAGGGGAAATAATTCTTGGAAAATCAGGGTCTGTTCATGGAATCCTGGAATGGTTTGGGTGGGGAGGGACCTCAAAGCCCATCCAGTGCCACCACCAGGGACACCTCCCCCTGTGCCAGGTGCTCCCAGCCCCAGTGTCCAGCCTGGCCTTGGGCACTGCCAGGGATCCAGGGGCAGCCACAGCTGCTCTGTGTCCCCCTGCACTGCTCCCGGCTGTTCCACCCTTCCTGGAGAGAAATATCTCAGCCACTGACGCACAAGGCACGTTTTTAAAATCTCAGCAGCATTTAGATACCAGCTGGAGGCAGAATTCCCTCTGAGGCTTTGGGGCCAGGGACATTTGAAAATGCCCTGGAGGTCGCTATGTCCAGGGGTATTTGAAAATGCCACTGAGGTCTCCCAGGTGTGGGCTTGGTACAAGAGCCAGTGGCTGACGTCCAGAGCTTGAAATTAGTCCTGCAAAGGAGCCCCCCACAGCCTGACAATGCCCCAGTTATGCTCTGGTTTCTCTTCAGACGGTTCTGTGAAACGCCAGTGAGCTGCCAGCAGCCCAGGCCCCATCCCTGGCAGTGCCCAGGCCAGGCTGGACGGGGCTTGGAGCAGCCTGGGACAGTGGAAGGTGTCCAAGGTGTCCCCTGTGGAAGGTGTCCCAGTTGCCCTGGTTGGTGCCTGAGATGTTTTGGTTTCTCTGAAACTCTTTTCCCAGAGAGTTTTCTGTCAACAAGAGACACGTTTTCCTGACTGTGACCTTTGTTTGCATTCCTTACCCTGGGAGGGACTTCTCCTTGATGTCCCTCTGGCCTGACCAATGTGATTGAAGAAGTTTGTCTTTCTTTCACCCATTGGGTGGTTCTCTGTAGAACAGCATGAAAAGGAAGAAATTCCCAGAAATAAACAGAGTCATTGTCAACCTTCTGAAGTCAGGGTCTGTGTCACTGTGGTCTTTAACAGGGTCATGTCCCTGCCCATGGGATGGGATTTAAGATCCCTTCCAACCCAAACCAGCCTGGGATTCTGTGATCCCCAGGAAAGCTCTCCTTGCCATTAAACCACACCCTGTATCCAGAACTTTCCATGGCTGTGCCAAGGCCTGGCTGGGCTGAGGGGAACAGACCCACTCCCTGCTGGCCATGACCTGGGCATGGGGAGCTGTGCTGAGCCTCCTTTGTTCCCCCTGGGCTCTCAGGTAAAAGTAATCACTCCTGAAGCCTGATAAACATGATTTGAAATGAGGGAAGGGATTGAATATCTTTTCTGTTGCTGCAAAGTTCAAAGGGTTTGCATGGTGCCTCAAAGGTGCTGCTCAGTTTGCTCTGACCCCGCAATAGGAACCAAGAATGATCCCATCTTTATTATCTTGGGACTTTGTGTCTCCATTCTCTGGCTCGGAGTGCCTGGAGTGCTGAACTGATTTTAATTGAACAAATTGAGGTTGTGGGAGCAGCATTCTGCAGGAATTTGGGGCTCCAGGTCCCTTTATCCTGTGCTGTGGTTTGATGAACTGACCCACACTGTCAGGATTATAGAGCATGCCTAGAGGAGAAAAGTCATTCTAAAACGAAGCATCAAAACGTATCACAGACAAAAAATGGGCAAATGGACAAAATTCCACCCAGAGCAGCTGTGGCTGCCCCTGGATCCCTGGCAGTGCCCAAGGCCAGGCTGGACACTGGGGCTGGGAGCACCTGGGACAGGGGGAGGTGTCCCTGGTGGTGGCACTGGATGGGCTTTAAGGTCCCTTCCAACCCAAACCAGTCTGGGGTTCTGGGATTCCACGGATGTGTGCTGGTGCACCCAGCCTGCTACAGCAGACTCCAATTATTGAAATACTTTCCCCAGTATTTCAATAGGGGAAGGGTCCAGGGATGGTGAGATGGGGTCCAGTCTTCCTCCAGGAATTGGGTGAAGCTAGCTGCAGCCCAAGACAGGCACTCAAAGGAAGACACCCTGGGCAGCCTGGCTTGGGCAAAGCTTTGTCCCAGCAAACAGAAGAGGTGACAAAGTTGTCACCAAGAACAAGTCCCTGGGTAGCCGCAGGTGTCTCCTCTGGTGCCTCAGCCAACTCCAGCTCAGAGGTGTAATTAATGAATTAATTAACAACACCCTGTGAGGGTCTGAGTGTCCAGGGTGAGCAGTGGGTGGGGCATTTGCAGAATCAAAGAGTCACAGAATCTCCTGAGCTGGAAGGACCCACAGGGATCCTGGATTCCAGCTCCTGCAGCCCATCAATCCCAGCCTGGGCATCCCTGGAGCGCTGTCCTGGATCTCCAGGGAAGGATCCTGAGCCATGAGTGGGTCTGTCCCACTGCCCTGGGCTGAGACAGCCTCTCTAAAGCTGTCAGAGGGTCAGGATCGTTGGCTGTGGCTGCACTGCAGACCTGCAGCCCCTGGTCACTCCAGGCCATGCAGCTGAGCTGGGGTGCCAGGGGGTTCCTGTCCATGTGGGTAAATCCCACAGGCTGTGAATGAACTCCCAATATGGAATCACAGAGCCACAGAACACCCTGGGCTGGAAGGGACCCACCAGGATCATCCAGCCCAGCTCCTGTCCCTGCCCAGACCCCCCAACAATCCCACCCTGGGCATCCCTGGAGCGCTGTCCAAAGGCTCCTGGAGCTCTGGCAGCCTCGGGGCCGTGCCCATTCCCTGGGGAGCCTGGGCAGTGCCCAGCACCCTCTGGGGGAAGAACCTTGCCCTGCTCTGCAGCCTCAGCCTGCCCTGGCCCAGCTCCAGCCCTGCCCTGGCTGCTGCCCCTGCTCACAGGGAGCATCAGCCCCTGCTTGTGTGGAAGTTCCATTCGTGTCCCACCTCACAGCCAGGTGGTGGATGCTTGTTTGTGACGTCCTTAAAAAACAACATTTTGTGTGTTTTCTTCGGCAGTTTTTATGTATTTAAATTACTCTGGAAGCCAAATGCAATTTGCATCTCGAAAACAACGCTCAGCGTGTCTGTGCTTCGGGACAAGCCTTGGAAAACAAGGAGCTGCATCTCCAGGCAGGGCTCTTTTTGGAAAGGTATTTTCAAGTGGGGGTTTTTTTGCCTTTCCTAGGCTCTGTGGGAGTTGAGGCAGCAGACTTCAGTCCCTTCTCTCCTGATGGCAAATCCGTCTCCTTTGGCGCTGTTGGCTTTGGATTTTCAGATACCAGTTGGAGGTGCCATCTGACACCATCTCACTTTTGAACAGATCCGTATTTTTAGTCTCCCAATTCATACGTGTGGCATCCAAAATGGTGCTGGGAGGTGCTCAGAACATTTCCTGAGAGGCAGAGGGGGCAGAGTCCTGCCTGGGCTGGTGTTTCATCACTGGAGGTGCTCAGTGCTCCTGTGTTTGCTCCTCAGGGGCAGGGGCAGCACAGGGTGGGAGAACCCTGCAGCAGAATCCCAGATCCTGCCCTGGAACGCAAAGGGAAGGAGCTTGGAGCTGCCCAGCTGGGATGGGGCGGGGTGGGCAGGGTGAGGCTCCCTGTGGAGGGCACCCCAGGAGTTCAGCAGGTCCCCTGTGCTGTCCTGGGCGTGCACAGAGCCTCCCCCTGGCAGAGAGGGCTCCTCTGGGGGCACACAGGCGGTGCAGATGGTGAGCAGATATTGATTAATTTATTCTCTCCTTGACATCTCTCACCCTGAGCGTTCCCTCTGTCTGCACCTGGCCAAGGCTGCAGTGCTGGGGCAGAGTTCACCCTTTATGACTCCGGCTTTGATCTTCCAGATGCTTTCTTGGAGTGTCCTTTCAAGAAGGGAGTTTACAGCTGCACTGAGCAGTTGCTGTCTCTCTGTCATCCTGGAGGATTTGGCTCTTGGGTTCCTCTGGGCTCGGCCAAAGGTTTCCTTTATGGCCTTACCTTTGAGCTCCAGGGTGAAATTCGCTCCTTGAGCCCCTCAGGTGTTCCCCAGGGCTGGGTCCTGCCAAAGGCCTGGCTGAGATTCATTTCTGCAGAGGCCCAGGGTTGCTCCAAACCCTGAAGCAGATTTTGCTCCCTCCGAGCTCCAGTGGCTGGTGCCAGACTCATCACGTTGGCTCTGGCACAAGTGATTGGAGGGAAGAGGGGCAGGGATGGTGCTCAGGCCAGGCAGAGAGGTTTGTAGAGCCTTGATAAGAACAAATATCTGCCCAAACACAATCTTCCAGCCACATTTTGTACCCAGGGACCCCTGTTGGGGCTCAGCCCCACATCTCTGCCCCACAGTGGTACCAAGCCCATGGTTCCCATCCAACCCTTCAAGCACAGCTCAGCCCGAGGGGGACAGGAGCTGGACAGGCAGCCCGTGGAGGACATGTGCTCCCCGTGCACCCCCTTTGCCCACGGAGAGCTGAAAATGAAATTCTTTCAGACCCCGAGTCCCAGATGAAAGAAAAGCAGAGAAGCCAGCCCAGCGCTGGGGCCGCACAGAAATGGTTTGGCTTTGCACTCTTTGTGGGTTTAGTGATGCTCCACTGGCTGCAGGAGAAGAACTCCAAACAAAACCTGGGAACAAAACCTTGAGGGTTCCTTTACAGACGAGTCCTCCAGGTCTCTGCTCTTCTCAGTGGAGAGGACTTGGACAGTGGAGTGGAGAGAGGACTTCAGCTGTGTCTGCTGGGGCAGAATTCCAAACAAAACCTTGGAACAAAACCTTGAGGGTTCCTTTACAGACGAGCCCTCCAGGTCTTTGTTCCTCTCAGTGGAGAGGACTTGGACAGTGGAGAGAGGACTTGAGCTGTGTCTGCTGGCACTGCTCACGTTCACAATCACAGAGCAAAGCACGGGGTTACTCTGTGTGCTCACGCTGCAGAGCTGCCCCTGTGACTCTGTCCTCGCTGGGCAAAAGGGGAAGAAAAACACAGGAGAAAAAAAGAGTTATTTGTCGGCTATTTCCTCTGCTCCAGTCAGGAATCCCGTGTGCCAGGCAGCACATTACCCTTCATGAGACATCCAGCCAGCCAGCCAGCATGCTCTCAGCTTTTCAGAGGGCAAAACTCCATCAACACCTGCTGTGTTTTATTAGAATAGTGCTGGAGAACTGGGCTGAAGTACTACCCCCCTTTCTGCCCCCCTGGCCGCTATGCTAGCTCAGATTTTGGGGAGCTGTGGGCAGGTAGGCTTCAAGGATAGGGTAAAAGATTCAAAAGGATCTTTTACCTCAGGATTATTCCAAAGCTTTATTCTCAAAGGGGTCCCAGAGGCAAATGAGGGAGAACAAGGAGGAGCAGGGGTTTTTATCTGGTCTCTGTTTTGGGATGGGATAGCTGGCACAGAGCCATGGGTCAGAGATAAGGGGAAGGAAGGGTTAAACTACCTGGTTAGAGGCTCTGGGGGGTTCTGAGGAGAAACCACTTCCCCGAGGAATACAACACTGGGCAGGAGGGAGAGTTTCTCTGAGGGAGGGGACATTGGTGGGCCAGCAGAGCTGATGGGAAGGGGGATGTCCAGGAGTGGCAGAACATGAGGTGTGGGCAGAATGTGAACAATTCCAACCCCACCTGGCCTCTGAGCAGGGAATGCTTGGGACAGTGACAGGGACAGGGGTGACAGGGCAGGGACAGCACCTGGCAGTCCAGGAGAGCTCCAGCTGCCTTGGTGCACAACAGGCTGCTCTGAAATTAGGAAAAGGGAAACAGCTCTTCAAGATAGAAATTGTAATAATTCTCTGGAAAATGAAGACTCAGATGGGAGGGGAGGAGACTTTGAGTAGTGCCTAAGTGAATGATTTTGTTTGACTGCAGGCTCAGGACTCGTGGCCAGTGCACGGAACACGACAGGAACGCCCCGGATCCGCCTTGCTCTGTGGTTTTGATGAGCACAGGCAGAGCCTCGTGAGGTGCTTTCCATCCCTCACTTCTGTGCCTCTCATGGAATGAGACAGAAGGCATTAAAAAAAGCGTCTCTGAAGGGGGAAAAGCTTTCCCATTACATCAATGAAAAGTCTGACCCCAGCGGGAGAGGAGCCCGAGAGCCTGGAATCCATCCTGTCCTCCGAGCAGCTGATCTTTCTCTGCTAGCCAGCAGCACAGCTGAGAGCTGACAGCCCTGTCTGGGAGAGCAGGGGCTGCTCTGCTCTCTGTCAGCTCCAAGAGTTTCCAGAGCTTCTTGAAGGCTTCCCATGGAAAAAAAAAAAAAACAACAAAAAAAAAACAAAAAAACAAAAAAAAACAAAAACAAAAAAAAAAACCAAAAAATCAAACCAAACCATACAAAAAAAACCAAAAACCACAAAACAAACAAACAAACAAAACCAAAAAACCAAACAACAAAACAAAACAAACAAAAAACCAAACAAACAAAAAAACCCCACAAAAAAACACAAAAAACCCCCAAAAAAGCCACCCCCCAAAAAAAACAAACCACAAAACAAAAACAAAAAAAAAACAAAAAAAAAACAACAAAACAAAACAACAAACAAACAAACAAACAAACAAAAACAAACCAAAAAAACCACCCCCCAAAAAAAAAGAAAAAAAAAACCACCAAAAAACCAAAAAAACCAAAACCAAACCTCCTGGCCAGCCCTGAGTGAAAGAATTTCTCTCCTTCTTCCTCTGTCCTGCCTTAGCAAAAGGAAGGAGCCTGCACGAGGGTGGATTATTCATCAGCTGGAACCTGCAGACCAAGTTCTTCCACTCGCTGTTCCCGCTGCTCTTGCTGCCCCTCAGGTGGCCAAAGTGTCCTTGCTCCCAGCAGAGCTCCAAACCTTCCCAAACCTCAGGAAATCGTTTCTGCCCCCAGAAAACTGTCACACCAACTCTGTGAGGCCACCACGGCTGGTCCCAGGCTTGCTTGTGGGCACAGTTCATGGGGGTGAGGGATAATTCGGGTGGGGAGGGACCTCAGGGTGTCCCCAGCCCCCTGCCCTGCTCAGGTGTAACATCCCATCCTCTCCCCTGCCGTCTCTGAGCTCAGGGATCCCCTGGCACAGGAATATTTCCCTTGGGGAAGGGGAGCCAGCGTGTTTGCAGCACCCAGGAACTTCCAGCCTGGCAAATCACCAACCCCTCCGGCAGCCTTCCCCTCGGCTCGCCATGGCCCTTCCCTCTCCATTTTTTTCCATCTTTCAGGTGATTCTTGGTCTGGTGTCAGCCCTTGTGGATTTGTCCCATCCTTCTCCTGGTCTCCTTGCTCCCAGAACTGAAAACAGCTGCGGGAATTGTGGCAAATTCTGGAACCTGCAGCTGCTGGGGCCACCTCCCGTGGTGGCATCTGGACCAGGACCCTCCACTTCACAGACCACCTCCCCACACCGCACCGGGGGGCGCATCCCCGCCCACCCCCGCTGCCCTTCCAGAGGGGAATTCTGGAATTCTGGGCCCGGCAGAGCCGAGCTGTTCCATGAGAGGGCAGTGTCGGATGAAAGCAAAGAGAACCCGCAACCTGCAGGGATGTCCGGGCTGGGGCGGGGGAACCGTCCCAGAAATTTGGATCAGGATTTGGATTCAGTCCTGATCGTGGAGACTGGAGACATCCAGAATTTACAGGAGATGAGACCCTCTCTCCTTTTAAAAAAAGGGGAAAAAAAGAAAAAAAAAAAAAGTCTGGAATGGAGCTGGAGATCTCTTTGGAACACTGGGGGAGGAAGGAAGGTAAAGAAAGGAGGTGACAATCCATGAAATTCCATGAATGCTTTTGTCCAGAGTGGGTTCTGAAGGACTCTGGGTTCTCTTTGGAAGCTCTCCCTCTCTCCAAGGTGCCCGAGCCACCAGAGATGGATCAGAGGGGACCCTCTGCTCACTCTGCTTTTCCCAAATCTCACTGAGGTTCCTGGGACATCATCCCACCTCCAGGAGACACCTGGATCCACCAGCTGCAGGGAGCTGGAGCTGCCAAGGAAAATCTAGGGAGCCTTTTGCCTCTGAGACAGAACAGGGCACCCAGCTGGCCACCTCCTCTCTCTGTGGAGCTCATGAGGCTTCCCACAGCATCTCTCCCACAAGCAGTTTCTGCTCTACGGATGAGCCACAGCTCCAGAAGCTGCTCCTCCAGAAGGTCACAGCTCCAGCAGCAGCTGCCCCCCAGCACTGCTGGAGCTCATCCCAGGTTCTTCTGCTTGGCCTCCTCCACCAAGAGGCCACCAGACCTGTTCCCTGTGGCTAAAGGAAGCCCAGGATCAGTTTTTTGTGGCTAAAGAAAGCCCAGGATAAGGTTTTTTGTGGCTAAAGGAAGCCCAGGGCCTGTTCCCTGTGGCTAAAGAAAGCCCAGGACCAGTTTCTTGTGGCTAAAGGAAGACCAGGATCAGTTTTTTGTGGCTAAAGAAAGCCCAGGATCAGTTTTTTTGTGGCTAAAGGAAGCCCAGAATCAGTTTTTTGTGGCTAAAGGAAGCCCAGAATCAGTTTTTTTGTGGCTAAAGGAAGCCCAGGATCAGTTTTTTTTGTGGCTAAAGAAAGCCCAGGATCAGCTCCCTGTTGGTAAAGAAAGCCCAGGACCAGTTTTTTGTGGCTAAAGGAAGCCCAGGATCAGTTCCCTGTGGCTAAAGAGGCCACACACTGTCTCACTTTGGTGGGAGAAGATCCCACCAGGATCTTCTGGTGAGGAGAGGAAGGGATTCTGTCTCTTGTGACTTCATCTTTGCTCTGAACGTGCCAAAAAAAAAAAAAAAACAAAAAAAAGAGGATTTTTCCTCTATCCTGCCACCTTTCTCTGGAAAGGGGAGAAGGAACCTTCCTCCTCCCTGCCTGCTCGTGGCAAAGGGGGAACCACAAACCCTCTCCCCTGAGCCATCAGCAGCCACAGGAGAGGCACAGGGACATCTCTGCTGCCCCTGCTGTGGCCCCACGATTTCGGAGGCTCTCCCAGCCCCTGCTGTGTCTCAGGTGACTTCAGCTGACACCTCAAGTTCCCTGTCTGAACAGAAAGAACGTTTTTATCACCTCACACCTTAAAAAGAGCCCTGAGTCCTGGATGGAGGTGGCCCAGGAGGGGCAGGTGCCATCCCTGTGCCCACGGAGCTTCTCATTTCATCCCCCAGCCTTGGGTTTGATCCCCCGTGCCTGGGATGCCTGTGGAGATGTCCCTGGCGGCCCCTGCTGTCCGGGGCCCATCCCTCCAGCCCGGTTATCCAACTGCATCGGCCGCTCTGGTTCCAGCAGCCCCGGGGGCACCGGTGCCGATGGAAAATCCGTGCAGGCAGCAGGGCAGGGAGGGACAGCACAGGGTCACCCCCCCTCGGACTGGATTTGTCCCAGGGCTCTGAGATCACTCAGGAAAAAACGATACCAACAAGCCCAGTGACAATTCTGCAGTGCCACCAAGGCCCTGTGGGGAGACCAAAGGAGATGCTGCTGAGGGCAGTCTCCCCTTTGGTACCTTACACCTGTGTTAATTATCCTGGAGTAGAAACAGCCTTGCCCTCACAGCCATGGGTGTGATAAAGAGTGACATGACAGCTCCAAAAATCCCAAAGCAGGGAGACAAAGGATAAAAACCTCCCTAAAGGAAGGGACCTCATTGGCTTGGGACACACTGAGCACTTGGGGACACACTGAGAGCCTTGGGGACACACTGAGCACTTGGGGACACACTGGGGACACACTGAGAGCTTTGGGGACACGTTGGGGACACACTGAGAGCCTTGGGGACACACTGGGGACACACTGAGAGCTTTGGGGACACACTGAGAGCTTTGGGGACACGTTGGGGACACACTGAGAGCTTTGGGAACACACTGGGGACACACTGAGAGCTTTGGGGATACATTGGGGACACACTGAGAGCTTTGGGGCCACACTGGGGACACACTGAGAGCTTTGGGGCCACACTGAGAGCTTTGGGTAACACTGAGAGCTTTGGGGACACGTTGGGGACACACTGAGAGCTTTGGGGCACACTGAGAGCTTTGGAGCAGACTGAGAGCTCTGGGGACATGCTGGGGACACACTGAGAGCTTTGGGGACACACTGAGAGCTTTGGGTAACACTGAGAGCTTTGGGGACACGTTGGGGACACACTGAGAGCTTTGGGGACACACTGAAGAGCTTTGGGGACATGTTGGGGACACACTGAGAGCTTTGGGGACACACTGAAGAGCTTTGGGGACACATTGGGGACACACTGAGGCCTTTGGGGACACACTGAGAGCTTTGGGGACACGTTGGGAATCAGCTGGGAAGGGTCAGCTGGAGGCTGCTGGCTGTGCTGTGCAGAGCCAGGGACAGGAGGTGGTGCCAGGGCCAGCACAGGTGAGCTGCTGTAGGTGGGACAGACAGGGTCAGGGGGCTGTGCCAGGGACAGGAGGGAGCCAGAATTGAAGGAGAGACAGAGCCAGAGCTGTGTGGAGCTGCTCTGAGCTAAAGAGAAAAGATCTGGGAGACTTTTTGAATAACAAGATGCTGATCCTTGAAGCCTTCTGATGATTCTAATGAAGCACCTCGAGTGCAGTGTCCATGCTGACTGCCACCCATGGACTGTGACAAGCCCCTTTACAGCGGGCTGCTCCCCTCCTCTTTTATTTTTCCTGGGTCCACTCTAAAGACCTTTTTTTCACCTATTGCACACACTCTGCTCCACAATTCCCCTTGACCTCCAGGCCTTTGGAGAGTCTCTCCCTCAGGATCTCTCCTCTGCCCCAGAGCCCCGTTGGGGATTGCCTCTGCCAAGGCTGAGCGTGGCCAGGGGTTGGCTTCTGGTGCCAAGGTTCTCCCACATCACCAAACACAATTTTTTTATTTTATTTTTTTTATGATTCTGCTGAACCACTTGCCCAACAATGCTGGAGGGCTCCCAGGGCTATTAAGCTCTTATGTCATGAGACTGCAACCAGCATCAGTTGTTTCAAATCAACGCTGCTGGGGTAGCTCTTGGAAAGATTTATCTTTCCAGCAGCTCTGAGGCTCTTTCTAGTGCCATCTCCCATCTGAGGGGGTTCAGCTGCCAGCAACCCCCAAACCCTGGTCTTTTCAAGGTTGATTGGGGTGGTTGGTGTTGCATTAGAGCAGAGGAGGGTGAAATGCAAATTTTCAGTGGCCAGAGGTTAAAACTGAAGTTCAGACACTAGAAAAGAGGAAACAGTGAGGCTGATAAAGCACTGCCAGAAATCCCTTGCTTTCACACTCAGACAAAAAGGACTATCCCAGGAGACCCCACCTCTGCTGGCTGAGCAGGACCCTTCTGAGGAAACACCTCCTCATCTTGGTTTCACGTTAAGCCATCGCTTCCCCAGGTGCTGCCCACAGGACCCTCTGCTGTGACACAGCATGATGAGCACCCCAAAACTGCCAGCACCCAAACTCCAGACTGGCACAGACCCCAAACTCCAGATTGGCACAAACCCCAAACTCCAGCCTGACACAGACCCCAAACTCCAGCCTGGCACAAACCCCCAAACTCCAGCCTGGAACAGACCCCAAACTCCAGATTGGCACAAACCCCCAAACTCCAGACCGGCACAGACCCCAAACTCCAGCCTGGCACAGACCCCAAACTCCAGCCTGGAACAGACCCCAAACTCCAGCCTGGCACAAACCCCAAACTCCAGCCTGGCACAAACCCCAAACTCCAGCCTGGAACAGACCCCAAACTCCAGCCTGGCAAAGACCCCAAACTCCAGCCTGGCACAGACCCCAAACTCCAGCCTGGAACAGACCCCAAACTCCAGCCTGGCAAAGACCCCAAACTCCAGACTGGCACAAACCCCAAACTCCAGACCGGCACAGACCCCAAACTCCAGCCTGGAACAGACCCCAAACTCCAGCCTGGCAAAGACCCCAAACTCCAGCCTGACACAGACCCCAAACTCCAGACCGGCACAAACCCCAAACTCCAGCCTGACACAGACCCCAAACTCCAGACTGACACAGACCCCAAACTCCAGCCTGGAACAGACCCCAAACTCCAGCCTGACACAAACCCCAAACACAGCCGGGCCTCCGGCACGTTCCCTGCCCCGTGTCTCGAGCTGTGGGCTGCAGGAGGCTGAAGGTTCTGCAGGAAAGGATGGAAAGTGTCCACACCTGTCGACTCCAGACCTTCTTTTGTTTGTCTTAGAGCCCAGATTAACACACAGGAGTCACAGTTGGTGTCCGGACTCGGTGTTTATCATTTCTTATCTATTCACAGCCTCACCAGCCTTGAGCTCTGACTAGCAGCTTAGAGAACAGAGGTAAAATGAAGAGCCTCTAACTCTTCCCAAGGTTATTTAAGTGCTAATCACCCAATAACGAGGTGACACCTGTATTATTTGTATTTCTGGCCCAATAATGGCCACCCAGTGTGGACCCAATTACAGAAAACCACCCAAATCCATGAAGAAGAAGGAAGAAGAAGGACCTAGACAATGCCCAAAGTCCTCCATCTTGCCCCCTATACATTATTATACACTAAAATCTAAGTTTTTTCACCCTGTGGGATCACATAATTCCATTGAAACTCCCACACCCCCAGTGCCATCACTCAATCTCAGGACCCTGTTCCACGGCCTCAGGTCAAATGTGGTGCTTGCTTGAGGGTCAGTGCATTTTAGAACAGAAAGGCTGAAATTCTCAGCCTGCAGGGTTCCCACACACGTCTGGCTGGGTGATGGTTACAGCAGCAGTGGCAGCAGCAAAACTCCTGGGGCAGTGGGATTTACCTCCAGGACAGGGAACAAGGACAACCTGGGGCATGGGGTCGTTGTGGAGCCACCCTTGACAGCGGTAATTGAGGGACTCTGGAACAATTTTCGTTTACCATGAGTTTGCTAATGCAGGGAGCCAGCAGGAGTTTGTGTGAGCATTGGTGCTGAGCTCAGAGGTATCCTCAAAGCTTTTGATCTCCTGTAGCTGGGCTTTGCCTTGGGATCTGAGCTTAGGATCTTGGAGCCACAGAACACCCTGAGCTGAGGGTCCCACCAGGATCATCCAGTTCCACCCCTGTCCCTGCCCAGAGCCCCCAGCAACCCCAGCCTGGGCATCCCTGGAGCGCTGTCCAAAGGCTCCTGGAGCTCTGGCAGCCTCGTGGCCGTGCCCATTCCCTGGGGAGCCTGGGCAGTGCCCAGCACCCTCTGGGGGAAGAACCTTGCCCTGCTCTGCAGCCTCAGCCTGCCCTGGCCCAGCTCCAGCCCTGCCCTGGGTGCTGCCCCTGTCCCAGAGCAGGGATGGGAGCTGCCCCTGGGGAGGAGCTGCAGATCCCTGAGCTCTGCTGTCCCTCAGCGTGCTCTGCTCCAGCTGGACACACCCAGAGCCCTCAGCTGCTCCAGACCTTTCCCCATCCTCGTGTCCCTCCAGCCCAGCTGCCTCTCGAGCTTCACTTTCCCTTTCTCTCGGGCAGCTCTGCAGGAATTGGAGGTCCAGGGCCGTGCCTGGCTCTCTCCCTCCTCTCAGGTGCCTTTGCAGCCGTGACTCAGAGCTCAGGGCCCTGCTCATCTCTCATAAATCCAGGTGACTTCATCATACCTTCCCTGTGAACTCATGCTGCTGCACCTTCCCTCCTGGCTACCCCAGCCAGCATTCCTGGGCACTAACGCCCATTCCAGCAGCCTCCTGGCACAGCCACCCCTCTCAGGGTGCTGAGAGGAGCCACTGGCTTCTTCTGGAGCAACACGTGTGTGCTGAGAGCTGCCTCTGTGCCGGGAGGTGCCTCTGCCTGCCCTCTGTCGGGGTTTTCCCCCTCTAAGAGATCCCAAACCCTGCTCCCCAGAAGCTCTGCTTGCAGGCCAGGCGCCCTGCTGGACTCAGCTGCCTCTGTCTCACCCAAGTTTTCCTTGGCAGCTCAGCAAGAGGTGCCTGGAGGAGTCAGCCCAGCCTGGCAGAGGTCCAGCCTGCCCAGGCTGCAGCCCCTCAGTGCCCCCTCCCCTGGTGGCAGTGCCAGGGCCCAGCTCCAGCTGCAGGAGGGGAGGCTGGAGCCAGGCTCTGCCATACCTGTGCTTGCCCAGGAGAGGAGAGGGATCCTCCAGCATCAGAGTCTGGCCTGCAAATAGGATCAGGGAAGCTGTAACAGGAAGAGATTGTAGTGATTTAAATGATTATTAATTGATTTTAATCGGATTTTTTTACTAATTAAAAGAAAACTACGCTCAGCAAAGCGGGAATGAGAAGGTTCTCTTGTTGGCCTCCTTTGGACACACCAGGGGAGGCCCAGGGTGGATATTGGGGAAATTTATTCACTCAGAGGGTGGTTAAGAGTCAGAACAGGCAGTGGTGGAGCCACCAGCCCTGGAGGTGTTCAAAGAGTGAGCAGAGGTGGCACTTGGGTCAGTGACACTGGGCTGTTCGGTCCCAGGTTGGACGTGATGATCTTGGAGGTCTTTTCCAATAATCCAATGAGCATCAATAATTCTGTGATGCTCTTTGCATAATTCAATTATCCAATAACTCAATTTCCAACAATTCCAACAATTCTGTGATGCTCAGTTTGCCCAGTCCAATTATCCAATAACTCAATTTCCAATAATTCCAACAATTCTGTGGCGCTCTGTCTGCCTCTCCTAAACCCACCCCTGCACTCATCCCCACCTCCTCCTGCCCCACAGCCTGTTTCTATTTTCGAGGTGCATGATGTTGCCACAAAAGCCACAGCCCTAAAACACACATTCTTCAGCTGTAAGGATGGCTGGGAACTAACGACAGCCTGCAGGCAGCAGGAGGAATTGTCCTGATAACAAATCCCCTTTCCTGACACCAGCTGATGTGCTGCGTGAAAATGTTGAACTCTGATGTGGGGAGGAGGTCAGCAGTGTGAGACCAGAGGGATGCACTGCCCACAGCTCTTCAGTGTTCCTCAGAAAATCATCAGCACTCGGGTTCAGGGCTTTAAATTCCAAGTGGAGATTGCAAAACCCATCCAGCTCTGTCAGCAGAGGCTGTGGCTGCCCCTGGATCCCTGGCAGTGTCCAAGAGCAGGCTGGACAGGGCTGGGAGCAGCCTGGGATGGTGGAAGATGTCCCTGCCCATGGTTTGGGTTGGAATGAGATGAGCTTTAAGGTCCATTTCAACTCAAACCATTCTGGGATTCTGGGATTTTGGGATTTTCTCAAATGGGTCAGTGTTAATTGTACTTCTCAATGTGTTTCTCCCATAAGTCATTCTCCAGCAGATTTCCTTCTGCTCCCAGGCTTTGGCCCCAGGAGTTACTGGACTTCCTCTGCTGTTAACCTTTGGATAAACCACTGGCCTGGCAGCCTCCTTTGGACCATCAGCCAAAGGGGCCTGATAGATCCAACCACTGAAAATGGTGATGGCCCTGAGATTGCAGTGCCAGGTTTATGAAAACTTCTGCAGTTTCACTCCTGACACCCTGAAACTGGAGTTCTCATCCTGGGCCAGGATGTGCCACAGACTCCAAGTGGAGATTGCAAAACCCACCCAGCTCTGGCAGCAGAGAGGCCTGGGCCTTTAGCTCAGGAAATAACGGGCAAAGAGAGGCTGGCTGGTAAAAACAGGATGGGGACAAAGCCTGCCTGAAGCTGCGCTGGCATTATATAACCCATCAATAAATTGAACGCTGGTGCGTGTGAAGGGCGATGGAGGGGAGAGGGGGGCGAGCTCTGCACATCAAAACAACTCCTGCTGCTGCTGCACAGCCACGGGGAGCAGAGCTACAGGCTGCTGTGCCCCAGCCACTTGGGAGAAAATGTCCTTTTAAGGGTGGATCTGGTGAAAACACCCAGGAAGGTGCGTGAGGGAACTTGTCTGTGCCCTCGGAGGCTGCCAGGGCTGGGGCTGGTGTTCACTCCCAGCTCCGGCTCCAAGGGGTGCAGGAGGGCTGGGATCAGGGAATGTGCACCAGCATTGAGGGTTTGGCCCGGAATATTCCTCAATATTCCCTTCTTTCCTGAGTGTGAAAAGGCTGAAACTGCAGCTGGGCTGAGCTGGGAGCTCCTTCCCCAGGTGGCTCTGCCCTGGTTCATGCACAGCCTGCTCCTCTCCTTGCTGTTACAATCCCAGCCCCAGAAGCAGCAATAATGACGTTCAGAAGCTGCTTGGGATGATGGCTGTGACACAGAAGTCTCTCTCTGCTCACCTCTGGAGTGCTGTGCTCGTGCAGCTGGCTCTGCTGGGCTGGCACAGAGATTTCCTGGGCACAGAGCCTGCTGGAAGAGGGACTCCCTGAAGCGCTACCCCCCTGCCCACCCCCCTGGGCTGCTGTTCTAGCTCAGTTTCTGGGGAGCTTTGGGGGGATATGCTCCAAGGAATAGGGTAAAAGATTCAAAAGAGGCTCCTACCTCAGGGGTACACTCCAAGGCTTTATTCCTGAAGGGGTCCCAGGGCAAAGAGCGTGAACAGGGAAGAGCAGGGGTTTATCCAGACTCTCTGTCCCAGCACAGATAGCTGGCACAGAGCCATAGGTCAGAGATAGGGGAAAGGTGGGGTTAAACTAAAGGTTACAGTTTTTGGGGGGTTTCTGGGGAAAAACCATTTCCCCAGAGGAATACAACAACACATCCCCTTCCAACCCACTTTTCCACTCTCAGAGGGACCTCTGGCTTTCCACTTGTGACCCTGTTAAAGATCACAACGACACAGACTCCGACTCAGAAGGCTGACAGTGACTCCCTTTATTTCCAGCTTTAGGGGGTTTCTGGGGGAAAAACCATTTCCCCAGAGGAATACAACATCTCCCCAGGTGACAGCCACGCTGCACAGGCAGCTCAGCCCCCTGGCACTGCCCTGGGCTGTGCAGGGCAGCGGGGAAGGGGCTGGGGAAGGCAGGACCTGCTTTTGCCCCGTTCAGAGGGAATCCCAATGCCCACTTCTGACACGAGGAAATCCTTCCCAGAGCACCTCCCCTGTCAGCACAGACACCTTCCTTGATGGGGAAGAAAAAAAAAAAAATAACAACCCAGATCCTGCCTTACAGTGTAAAGATAAAATGAAATTGCTCATCAGAGAGAAGAAAATCCACTCCCAAAGTGGAACCTTTTTTTTTTTTTTACCTTTCTTTTTTCCTCTCTGCGCTTGTTATTCGATGCCAAAAGGCTCTCTTTGAATTGTCCAGTGTGTTCTGAGCAGCCCTCCTCGCTCCCACCCTGGGAAATGATTTATTCATCACGCTGGGCCTCGGAATAAATTGGATCCTTCCTTGCAGTTAATGGAGTGGATTGACACAACGTGCAAAGCTCCTGCAGCCTGGAGAGCATTTTCAGCCTCAGCCTCTCGTTTGCTCCCATTTCCAATCTGCCAGTTTATTAACACCAGGCAAGTGATTCCTCTTACAGTCACAGGGGATGCTGTTCTCACCAAAGGAACTTCACCAAGCCTGGCAGCTGCACTGAGTCTGCCAGCACTCAAAGGGCACCCGGGGATTTGCACTCTGGACAAGGCTGAGGCATGATTTTCTTTGGAAGCACTTTGTCTCAAAGGAAGGAGCACTAGACTGCCCCTGTTGCAGAATCAGGGTCACAGAACATCCTGAGCTGGAAGGGATCCATGAGGATCATCAAAGGCCCCATGGCAGGATGGGAGCTGGGCTGGGTTTGAGCTCACACATCAGCTGAGAACATCTCGGCTAGCAGCACCCAGGGTTTGGCCAAGGTTTCCATGCAAGACTGGAAGGTCCATTTTTGGTTGCCTGACCTGAGATTTTTCACAGCGAACCAGTTTCCCACGGGCAGCTGAGGAGCGCTTCCCAGAAATAATGCATCCCAGGCACCTCGTGGCTGGAGAACTTGTCTGCAGACGTGGGTGGCTGGAGAAAAGCCCTTTCCACAGGGGCAGCAGCTGTGGAATTCACTTCCTCCATCAGGCAGTGGAGCAGACTGTGAAATTCAGACAGGAATGTGCTGCTCTGACAGCCCAGGCCTAGCTCAGGTTCTTGCTCGAGGTGAGGTCTGGGCAGAGTGACTGAGTCTGTGACACATCCTGGCCCAGCATGAGAACTCCAGTTTCAGGGCGTTAGGAGTGAAACTCCTGAATTTTTTATAAACCTGGGGCCACAATCCCAGGGCCATCACCGTTTTCAGTGGTTGGATCTATCAGGCCCCTTTGGCTGATGGTCCAAAGAGGCTGCCAGGCCAGTGGTGACCAAGTGGAGGCCCAGGCCTCTCTGCTGCCAGAGCTGGGTGGGTTTTGCAATCTCCACTTGGAATTTAAAGTCCTGAACCTGAGTGCTGATGATTTCCTGAGGAACACTGAAGAGCTGTGGGCAGTGCATCCCTCTGGTCTCACCCTGCTGACCTCCTCCCCACACCAGAGCTCAACATTTTCATGCAGCACATCAGCTGGTGACAGGTCCCAGCAGGATTCCGTGGAGGCAGGGATATTTTTAAGGAATATTTTGGTGACCAAGAAAAAAATTGTTGGCAGATAACTGACGCCTGGAAAAAGAAGATGGGAGCAGAAGTACAAGACAGAGCGAGGTGCTGCTGGCCTCTCTCAGCGGCCTCAGGAGATCCAGCTTGAAATCTGCAGGCCCTCTTTACCCAGCTGAGGGTTGTCACCATGAGCAGAGCTCTCCTGGGTCCTGCTGTGCTTGCTGGCTGTAGCCCCAGCTCCCAGGGTGGGGATTTGATGTTGGAGAGCCCTTGGTGGCCTTGCTGAATACCCTGTCACCTCCAGACACCGGTGCCCACACCGCTGTCATCTCCTGAGGCTCTGTACAGGAAGGGCAGGACCCGAGGTCACAGTTCCTCAAATGTCCACTGTCTTGGGTTGTGGAGCCAGGGGTGTGCATTCTATTTCATTTGTTAAAAGCAGTAGAGGAGATGTTTTTTTTCTTTATCTCTTGTAACTCAAGGGGGGAGAGGTCCAGATGCCTCCTGATAATGGGCCATTAACACCTCCCCAGGCTGTGCCCTCCCCAAAGCAGGACATCCACATTCCATCATCCCATGGTGAGATGCATCACATCCCCCTGGCAGTGGGGAGAGCCAACCATTCCTACTGGGATAAAACCGAGACACAGGAACACGAAAACATCCAGCTTTCACCCGATTTCTGGGAGGAAGACCGGACCCCATCTCACCATCACCAGACCCCTCCTCACCATCACTGGACCCTTTTGCTACAGGATCATCTCTACTCCACCAGAACCACCTCTGCCACTCCAGGAGGACTCACTTTGGAACTGCTTCCAACCCCCTGACCAACAGGGTGTCAGGCTGTAGCTCTGACTCTGTCAGGGTTCTCCAAAACTGTTGTTTGTTTGTTTGCTGGCTTGGTTGGGTGGTTTTGTTTCCTACTACATTTGTATTGTTAATATTCCCAGTACAGAACTGTTATTCCTATTCCCAAATCTTTGCCTGAAAGCTCCTTTATTGCAAAATCATAATTTGGCAGGGGGTGAGGGGTTTACATTCCCCATTCTAAGGGAAACTCCAGCTTTCCCTGGCAGATACCTGGCTTTGCAAACCACGAAAACATCCACGAAACAAGATCCAGGCAGTGAA
Organism: Phylloscopus collybita; assembly: GCA_027886175.1. Classification (NCBI taxonomy): domain Eukaryota; kingdom Metazoa; phylum Chordata; class Aves; order Passeriformes; family Phylloscopidae; genus Phylloscopus; species Phylloscopus collybita. Next base: position 1,649,817 of record JAJNNQ010000059.1, on the reverse strand, counting down.
TAATGGATGCTAATCAGGAGCTCATTAGGATGGGTGGATCCAGGAGATGGGAACCAGGATGTGCAGCACAGGCAAAAATCAGGGTGCATCTACCAGAGGAAAGCACGGCACGTTCAGGGGGATCAGGAAACCTCCTGCACATTATTCTCCAGGTGAGCCCTGTTTTCCATTTGCTCCACAAAGAACTGAATATCAGCACCAATTCCACTTTCCAGGAACAGCAACCTCTTGTCGGTTCGGCTCCTGCACTCTTTCCCCACCAGAAAGAGTTGGGCTAAGGCTTGGGAGCCAGGGAGCATCCAGGCAGTGCTCCCAAGATGCTTTTGCTGCTCCCAAGGTCCTTTTCTTACTCCCAAGGTGCTTTTCTTGCTCCTAAGTTGCTTTTCTTGCTGCCAAGATGCTTTTGTTGCTCCCAAGGTGTTTTTGGTGCTCCCAAGGTGTTTTTGGTGCTCCCAAGGTGCTTTTCTTGCTCCCAAGGTGCTTTTCTTGCTCCCAAGGTGTTTTTGGTGCTCCCAAGGTGCTTTTCTTGCTCCCAAGGTGTTTTTGTTGCTCCCAATGTGCTTTTCTTGCTCCCAAGGTGTTTTTGGTGCTCCCAAGGTGCTTTTCTTGCTCCCAATGTGCTTTTCTTGCTGCCAAGATGTTTTTGTTGCTCCCAAGGTGCTTTTCTTGCTCCCAAGGTGTTTTTGGTGCTCCCAAGATGCTTTTCTTGCAGCAGTTCTGGGGCAGGGAGGTGAGTGGAGGGGCTGGAACAGGGCACACCCCACTTGTGGAGATCCCTGCTGCCAGGGATGGGAATTCAGCAGCCCCAGCAGGGGCTTGGCTTTGCTCTCCCCAGTGTCTCCTCTCCTCAGCGAGCAGCAGCAGCTCCTCGGGGCTCCCTCTGCCCTTGTCAGGACACGGACACTGCCAGCCAGCGCCGTGGCTGCTGACCAGCCCTTCCAGACGCTCCTCTGATGCTGAGAGACAGATAATGAACACATTTGGCAGCAACAAACGCCCCAGACAGCGTCCCCTTTGTCTGCAGCCCCCCGATGCTGGCAGGGAGCTCCTCCCAGGCACAGCTGCCCAGCCACTCTGATTAATCCTTTTGGGCAGGTGCCACGGGCAAGCCAGAGCTGCTGTGCCCCTGGTCACTGTGTCACTGTCCCCAGCCAGGCTGTCTGAGCCATCCCCAGCCATCACTGCCAGCTGCCCTGTGCCACGGGCACTGCTCTGCCCGGCTCCAGGAGCTCACACTGGGAGCTGCAGCTCCTGCAGTGCAGGGAAAGGGTAAAAAAAAGCCAGCCTGTCATTTCTTCTAAGTGGCCCTGTGACGCTGTTTTGAGGATGAGAAGTTCCTTTAGCACAGCCCGTCAAGTTTCTGTTTGTGTAAGCTGGGCTTGTAACGAAAAACAGGGAAATTCATCAATAGACCCCCAAAAAACACAAGATGATTGCAAACCTTCCATCTCCAGAAACAGTTCTGGGAACAGGAAACTACAGGTTTTTTTCCAAGGAGTCATTTATCACGTATGCATCGAAAGGTTGAAAGTTTAGAACGAGGAAGACCAGTTTTACTTCCTCCTTTTGGTGACCACTCCCCACATCAGACCCCCGACCCATTTCAGAGAACAAACCACGCATGCTTAATTAGCCTTTTTTTTGTCAATTAGGATACGAAAGCGGAGAAGAGGAGGTGACAAGGGTGTGAATATGCATTTGTATCTTGTGTATTCAACACTTTTGTGGATAAAAGGCTTTGTAATCCCCTGTGATCTTTGCAGGGTGATCTATTACCTGTGATCTTTGCAGGGTGATCTATTACCTGCGATCTTGGTGTGGCTGTCACCTATTTGGGAGCGACAATAAACATTCACTTTCTAACTGAACTGTTAGAGGGTCTTTTGTCCGTCACAGCTGGGTATCGATATCAGATCTCGATATCCACATTTTAATAAATCAAGGCCCTCCCAGGGGCCGTGCAGAGCTGCAGGGAGCTGATAACCAGGGAAGCAGGGAGCAAGCCCCGTTCCCAGCCCCGCAGGCAGAGCCCAGCCCAGCCTGCTCAGCCGTGGGTCGGGCCAGGGAAAGTAGGGCACTGTGATACCAGAACCAGCCCAGCCGCTCAGTATCTGCTGATACCCAGGTATTTATTTAGTGATAAATAAACTCATGGGCCTGATAGTCCGGAAGGACGTGCTAGTGCCTGTAAATTTCCATTTATTTTTAATAAATAAATGCCTTTAAATCATGCCTTTAAAATTTCCATTTATCAACTTGCAGGGAGTCCCGGAATGGGTTTGGGATGGAAGGGAACCTCAAAGCTCAGCTCATCCCAGCCCTGCCATGGCTGTGATAGGGATATCACAGGAATGGGCCTTTCCTTTCCTTTCCTTTCCTTTCCTTTCCTTTCCTTTTTCCTTTTTCCTTTTTCCTTTTTCCTTTCCTTTTTCCTTTCCTTTTTCCTTTCCTTTCCTTTCCTCCCACTGTCCAAGCCCCATTCAGCCTGGCCTGGGACACTGCCAGGGATGCTTTGCTGGTGCATCTCCATCCCCCCAGGTCCTCTCTCTGCAGCAGATCTCTGGACCAAGAATTTCCCTCCCTCTCCTGCTCTCAGTCCCATTTCAGCAGAAGATGCTCAGATGGCTTTCTGGGTGAAATTCTGCGGCCCCCACACTTTCTGTGATTGCACAAACCCAGCTCCCTGACCTCCCCTCCTGCAGCCCTGACAAGAAATGATGCAGAGCTTTGGGTTTCAGGAAGGAGGCCAATAAATCACTCACCTGCTGCTGGGAGGGAGCCATAAAACGGGGTTTGCCGTTTTGCAATTGGATCAAAAGTCCCACGGGATTTCATCACGGCCCGATGGGAGCTTTTCTGAATGGAGCACCGGTGAAAATATTTATTACGAGGCATGAGAGGGGAACGGAGGAGCGGAGATTAAAGGGAGGAGTTTATTGATAAATCAGGGCAGCATCGGGATCAGACGGGTAAGCACTCAGGAATGCGCATTTGCATAAAGCTCAGCGAGCTGCTGAGTCACCTCAGGGGGGAGGATGGGGCAATAACTGGAGGTCTGGGATTCCACCCAGGAACAGCTGTGTCTCATTGCCCTTGAGATTCATCCTCACCCGAATGGGATGGGACAGGCCTAACAGCCAAAAACGGTGGGACCTGATTGGTTGGCATCTTCTCCAAAATGCCCCGTCCTGCAGGCATAACCCAGGCTCAGTCTTGCCCCTCTGCACACCGGGATGGCTCCACAGCTCTGGATTTTGGAGATATTTTGGTTCCAGGACATCACTGCAGCTGTGTGGGGAGGAAATCCAGAGCAGGATTTCAAAGAGCAGGAGCTGAGTTCCACCAGGAGAAGGAGAAAACAGCACTCTGTTTTCCCACTGCTGGAAAAATATCGACTTAACCCAACTCTGAGCTTCCACCTGTACTTTACTCACTCTTCCTGCAGAAAATTTTGGCTCCCTCATCACAAAAAAAAAAACCAAACCAAACAAAGAAAGGAGGGGAAAGGAAAGGAAAGGAAAGGAAAGGAAAGGAAAGGAAAGGAAAGGAAAGGAAAGGAAAGGAAAGGAAAGGAAAGGAAAGGAAAGGAAAGGAAAGGAAAGGAAAGGAAAGGAAAGGAAAGGAAAGGAAAGGAAAGGAAAGGAAAGGAAAGACCCATTCCTGTGATATCCCTATCCCAGTATAGCCAACCTGAAATTCCCACAAGGGGCTTGGTAACAAATCAAAGGGTTAAACGTGAAGGGTTTGGGGTGGGGGAGGTGTTTTTGAACCTCTGTGTGATACCTCAGCTCTTCTCTGAACTGCTGAAATGTTCAGGAGACCCTGTTTCAAGAGAACCCACAGGGATTTGGAGAGGTGGGGCTGAGCACAGGGAGGAGTGCTGGCAGCATTCCCTCCTGGGTCAGGGTCTCCCAGGGATATCCCAGTGCAGCCTTAGTCATTCCATCCTGCTGCGGTGAAAATGTGAATTTTACAGCTGCAGAGCTTTGCCTGAGCAGCAGCAGCTCCCACCTTGGGCTGTGAGCACCCACGGGGCCACTCTGGGTCTGTTACTTCAGCTTGGGTTTGGCCTTTGAACCAGCAGCACCCCTGGGAACTGAAATGTAACAACTTTTTGTCAAAGAGCAGCCCTACACAGGCTGTGCTTCCTCCTCTGTCCCTTCCTTCCAGGAACAGCCTGGCTGGCTGTCAATCCCTTGATCCATTCACCATCACAGGACACCCTGTGCCCAAGGAACCCACAGGATCAGGGATCATTCATCACCTGTCCCTGCCCAGAGCCCCAGCAATCCCAGCCTGGGCATCCCTGGAGCGCTGTCCTGGATCTCCAGGGAAGGATCCTGAGACATGAGTGGGTCTGTCCCACTGCCCTGGGCTGAGACAGCCTCTCTAAAGCTGTCAGAGGGTCAGGATCGTTGGCTGTGGCTGCACTGCAGACCTGCAGCCCCTGGTCACTCCAGGCCATGCAGCTGGGCTGGGGTGCCAGGGGGTTCCTGTCCATGTGGGTGAATCCCACAGGCTGTGAATGAACTCCCAATATGGAATCACAGAGCCACAGAACACCCTGGGCTGGAAGGGACCCACCAGGATCATCCAGCCCAGCTCCTGTCCCTGCCCAAACCCCCCAGCAATCCCAGCCTGGGCATCCCTGGAGCGCTGTCCAAAGGCTCCTGGAGCTCTGGCAGCCTCGGGGCCGTGCCCATTCCCTGGGGAGCCTGGGCAGTGCCCAGCACCCTCTGGGGGAAGAACCTTGCCCTGCTCTGCAGCCTCAGCCTGCCCTGGCCCAGCTCCAGCCCTGCCCTGGCTGCTGCCCCTGTCCCAGAGCAGGGATGGGAGCTGCCCCTCCTCTTCCCCACCTGAGGGAGTTGTCCCTGTGAGGAGTCTCCCCTCAGTCTTCTCCAGGCTGAACAGACCACGTGGCCTGAGCTACTCCTCATGCAGCTTCCCCCCCAGGCCCATCAACACCTCTGCTGCCTCCCTTAGGATGATAATTTATGTCCCTCTCTGATAGTTTCTGTCTTTCTTACATTGCGGTGCCCAAATCTGCTCACAATATTCGAGCTGAGGCTGCCCAGCCCAGCCCAGCCCAGAGCAGTTGTTTCCACTCTCACACTGCCCAAGCCATTCAGCTCTCTGCAGTCCTGCCCTGTCCACCTCTTCCTCCTCTGTTTATTTCTCACTCCATCCTGTTTTCCTGGCAGTGTGATAAAACCAACCCGAGTGTTCTTCTCCGGACAGCGACGCTGACATTTCCCAAATCAGGCCTTGAGTGTGCCACCACTTCAACCTTTAATCACATTGCTCAGTTTTCCCACCCTTAAATTCCAACAGAGGGGCCACCATTCAAGGGGGTTGTGTGAAAATCCAGAAGCTCTGAGCACAGAAAGAAGGTTTGGCAGCGAAAGGCCCAGTTTGAGGGGAATTTCTGATTGACAACTTCCCCGTTGTGCATGACATGCACAAGGCTGAAGTTCAGATCAGGGGAATGGTTTTGCTTTCATCCTTGAATTGCACAATAATGAAATCTTCCTGCTCTTGCTGTCCCTTGAGCTGTTTCTGATGAAGCTGCACTAAAATGTGTCAGTCCAAGGCAGAGCTGCAGAGAAATAGAGAGAATTCATTTGAGGTTCCTCACACCCAGCTACCCTCACCCAGCAAAGATTTGTGAATCCTAAGCCACTGCTCACAGCTCTGCCCAGCTGAGCTCTTTCTTCTCCTCTCATCCTCCTCCCCAGGCAGCTCTGAGCCCTGCAGGGCTGGATGGAAATTCAGCATTTTCCAGGGCAGGACTTGCAGGTTGTCAGAGTGAACTGGGGGAGCATCAGGGCTGCAAACTCACAACGTTGGAGGGAATGTGTGTGTTCCTGCCCAGCACAGCTCAGTCACTGACAGGGGGACCATGGTCATGTCCCTCTTTGTCATCACAAAAGGGTTTCCTTCCACAGGATCCCAGGCTCACTACTTCCAGCAAATATTTATGTTTGTCTTGTCATAGAATCAGAAAATCCCAGGATGGTTTGGGTTGGGAGGGACCATAAAGCTCATCCCATCCCACTCCAGCCCTGGCAGGGACACCTCCCCCTGTGCCAGGTGCTCCCGGCCCCAGTGTCCAGCCTGGCCTTGGGCACTGCCAGGGCTCCAGGGGCAGCCCCAGCTGCTCTGGCAATCCCAGCCCATCACCCTGACAGAGAGGAATTCCTGCCCAAGATCCCATTTCAATCCATTCTCCATCAGTTTAAAGCCCATTCCCTGTGTCCTGTCCCTGCAGGCCTTGTCCCCAGCCCCTCTGCAGCTCTCCTGGAGCCCCTTTGGGCCCTGCCAGGGGCTGGGAGCTCTCTCTGGAGCCTTCTCCTCTCCAGCTGAGCACCCCCAGCTCTCCCAGCCTGGCTGCAGAGCAGAGGGGGCTGAGCAGGAATTTTTGTTCCAAGTCTGTGCCCTAATTTTTTCTAATTTATTTTCATTTAGGGTTTTAGAGGTAACAGTCTTTTTATTTGTTAATTTTCTGAAATCACCTTCCCCCCCATACACACACCCCAGTGTCTGCAGGAGGCTGGGGAAAGGCTTCAGGTCTTTTTCCTGATTCTGTGATTCTGTGGCTGGCACAGCTGAGCTCCTGCTCAGGCTGGGGACAGGACCCTCCTGCTGGGGTCAGGGGGTGACACAGCTCAGGTATGGGGACAGGACCCTCCCCATAGTGTCTGGGGGTGACACAGCTCAGTTATGGGGACAGGACCCTCCTGGTGGGGTCTGGGGGTGACACAGCTCAGTTATGGGGACAGGACCCTCCTGCTGGGGCCTGGGGGGGTGACACAGCTCAGTTATGGGGACAGGACCCTCCTGCTGGGGTCTGGGGGTGACACAGCTCAGGTATGGGACAGGACCCTCCTGCTGGGGTCTGGGGGTGACACAGCTCAGTTATGGGGACAGGACCCTCCTGCTGGGGTCTGGGGGTGACACAGCTCAGTTATGGGGACAGGACCCTCCTGCTGGGATCTGGGGGTGACACAGCTCAGTTATGGGGACAGGACCCTCCTGCTGGGATCTGGGGGTGACACAGCTCAGTTATGGGGACAGGACCCTCCTGCTGGGGTCTGGGGGTGACACAGCTCATTTATGGGGACAGGACCCTCCTGCTGGGGTCAGGGGGGTGACACAGCTCAGGTATAGGGACAGGACCCTCCTGCTGGGATCTGGGGGGTGACACAGCTCAGTTATGGGGACAGGACCCTCCCCATAGTGTCTGGGGGGTGACACAGCTCTGTTATGGGGACAGGACCCTCCTGCTGGGGTCTGGGGGTGACACAGCTCATTTATGGGGACAGGACCCTCCTGCTGGGGTCAGGGGGGTGACACAGCTCAGGTATAGGGACAGGACCCTCCTGCTGGGATCTGGGGGGTGACACAGCTCAGTTATGGGGACAGGACCCTCCCCATAGTGTCTGGGGGGTGACACAGCTCTGTTATGGGGACAGGACCCTCCTGCTGGGGTCAGGGGGTGACACAGCTCAGGTATGGGGACAGGACCCTCCTGCTGGGGTCAGGGGGTGACACAGCTCTGTTATGGGGATAGGACCCTCCCTGCCCTGGGTTCCATAAGGATGCTTTGCCATTCCATGCCCCGTGCTGGGAGCTGCAAAGGCTCCTGCTGCCTCCTCCCTCTCCTGCCTGGCTCCCAGACAGGAAAACACCTGATTTTCCCCTTATCCTGCCTGGAGTTTCTCAGCTCCCCCCGTGTGCAGCGAGCCCAGGTCCCAGACTGACACACAGACTCTCCCACCTTTCAAAGCTGACTGCTGATGAGGAATTCCTGTTCAGAGCATTCCCAGAGCCCAGTCCTGCCCCTGCCAAGGGCAGCCTGATTGAGCCGTTTGGGAGGGCACCTCCCTCCCCTTTGGCACACCACCCGTGGATTACACCTTGTGTGCTGCTCTTCCAAACTGCCACGAGAAACAGGGAGAGCTTCCAGGAACGGAGCTGCAATCCCAGCGCCCTGAACGAGACAAACAACGGCAAGAGCCAACGTCACAGGGGAATCCTTTGGTTTCTCCCAGGAACTGATTTGTTCTGCAGGATTCTTAGCCTGGAGAAAAGGAGACTCAGAGGTGATCTTATCACACTCTGCAACTCCCTGAGGGGTGGCTGCAGTCAGCTGGGGGTTGGTCTCTTTCTCCAGGCAGCACTGACAGAAGGAGAGGACACAGCCTTAAGGTGCACCAAGGGAAATAGAGGTTGGATATCAGGGAAAAGTTTTTCACAGAAAGAGTGATAAAGCATTGGAATGGCCTGCCCGGGGAAGTGGTGGAGTCACCATCCCTGGAGGTGTTTAAGAAAAGCCTGGATGTGGCACTGGTGCTGTGGTCTGGTTGAGGTGTTAGAACTGGGTTGGACTGGATGATCTTAAAGGTCTCTTCCAACCTGGAAATTCTGTGATTCTGTGATTCTGTGATCTGGGTCAGAGCCTTCAGCCCCTATCGCTGTGGGGGATGCACAGGAACGAGGCAGGGAGTGCATCAAAGGGGCTGCGTGGAGCTCTTGCAAGCAAGAGACCCCTCTTTTATTTTTCTGATTCTTTTTGTACATTTACAGATGTGCCCACCCCAGAGGTGGGACCCTTGGGAACCACTGGTCGTTTTCCAGAGACCATCACCGAAGCCCCTCCTCTGGGAACAGATGTGGGAGCTTCGGTAGTTTACAGAACATGACCTTGTGCTTCAAGACTGTGCCTGGGAATAGAGTTCCCAAAACCAAAACATGCAGGCACGAGCATAGCAACAAGCCCCCTCGGACCTCAAGTCCTGGCTGACCCAAGATCTCCTTGGACTGCCTCCTGCAGCTGGGTGACAAGCTCTGAGTGAGGCCTGCTGGCTGCAGGGAACAATAAAACATTCACAGCATCATTATCGAGGTTTCCACGGCGTAAATCCTGATTTATCCCGCTCAGGATGGATGTTGCTTGTCAGCCAGGATAGGGCAGCTCCCGAGCTGGGCACACAGAGCTGACACAGTTCAGGAAAAGGCAAATCAGTCTGGAGCCAGATCCCCCACTGCTATCAAAGGCAGGAGCTCTTTTCCTGCTCCAGCACTGTCATTGCAGAGCTGCAGCCTGGCCCTGGCTCCCACCGCAGCCTCGGGGCAGAGCTGTCAGACAGATGTGGTAACCTCTGCTGCGATCCAGGAGAGCCTTGGGTCGGTGCCTTTCCATGAAAAAAAACATAGCCAGGGGTCTTCAGGGAGCACAGCCCATCCCAGGCTGCCTCCATTCCCAAAATCCAAGGAGAGAGCTGTGACTCACAGCCCCGCGTGCCAGGACGGAGCCTGGCGCCTGCAGCAGCGCTCCTGCCCCTGCCTTGGTGGTCCCCACGTGGCCCTGGCATGGTCCTGGGAGGTGACACACCTTGGGGACAGCAGCAGGGCCCTCAGGGATGGGGGCAGGACCCTCCTGCTGGGATCAGGGGGGTGACACAGCTCGGTTATGGGGACAGGTCCCTCCTGCTGGGATCAGGGGGGTGACACAGCTCAGTTATGGGGACAGGTCCCTCCTGCTGGGATCAGGAGGGTGACACAGCTCAGTTATGGGGACAGGTCCCTCCTGCTGGGATCAGGAGGGTGACACAGCTCAGTTACGGGGACAGGACCCTCCCCATAGTGTCTGGGGGTGACAGAGCTCAGTTATGGGGACAGGACCCTCCTGCTGGGATCAGGGGGGTGACACAGCTCAGTTATGGGGACAGGTCCCTCCTGCTGGGATCAGGAGGGTGACACAGCTCAGTTATGGGGACAGGACCCTCCCCATAGTGTCTGGGGGTGACACAGCTCAGTTACGGGGACAGGACCCTCCCCATAGTGTCTGGGGGTGACACAGCTCAGTTATGGGGACAGGACCCTCCTGCTGGTGTCAGGGGGTGCTCTGTGCCCCTCTGGGACTGTGCAGCCTCCCCAGACCCCTGCAGTTTGTGTGAGCAGGGCAAGGCTTCCCTCGGAGCAGATTTCTCTGTCCTGGCCTGGAGCTCCACCTCTGATGGGCTGGTACAATTCCCCTGTTCCAAAACGCTGCTTTGGGGTCACAAAGAGAGAAGCCAGTCCCATCCTGTGGCCCCTCTCTGCAGGCTCCACCTGCACTGGGGACCTGGGGACAGCTGGGCACCAGCCTTTGCTGGCAGAGGCCGTGCTCAGGAATTCCATCCCCCTCTTCCTCCACCTTGCTGAGTGTCCTCTCAAGACATTCCAGGTCTCTGTATTTTTATTAATATAATTTTATTATTATTATTATTTTTATTTTATTCATATTAACCAGCAAGGCACGTTTTGAGGCATGAACCAGGACATCACCCCGGGCTGGAACATTCCCTGTCAGAGATCCTTCAAGGCTGGGGGAGTTCTTGCCCGAGTGCCATCCCAGCTGCAGCTCCTCTGCAGGGTGACAGAGCTGTCACAGCTCTTGGGGACTGTCACAGCACTTGGGGGCTGTCACAGCTCCTGGGGAGTGTCCCAAGGAACACTTCACAAAAGCCCCAAAGCGAGAGAGGAGGCACAGTGCACACACACAGCATCCCAAAGAGTTGCACCAGCTCCTGGATTTGCAGGAGCAGGCAGTGAGAAGTGGATTCTAGAGCACCTCTGCCTGCCTGGGACTGTGGGCTGGCTGTTCTGGGTGAATTCTGTGCAAAGGGAAGCAGGGAAACACGTGGAGCTCCAGCTGCTTTGCACACCCAGCCACTTTTTTGGAGTTGCAAAACTGTGGGAAAGTGTAAATCCTAGGGAAAGAAACAGGAGGGCAGGGCGCAGAGGAGCCAAAGGTGGCAATGCACCTGCTCATTACATAATTCCTGGGTGATAAAACACATTTATCTCCCTTTTTCTTTTCTGCACTTTGTCCAGCTAACTTTCTCCAGGACAGACTTCCAAAGTCCCAGGGCAGCTTCCCTCAGTGAATGGTTTTTATCAAAAGTAATATTTCTTTCCTTCCTCAAGACATTGTTGTTTGGGGTGAGTGACATTTGCCAGATAAACTGTGACCTTCCAGAGGCAAGAGCAGCAGCCTGAAGAGGGAGATCTGGCACTTCCCTGGCCAGGACTCTGCATTTCCCAATCCATTACCCTGGCATTTCACATGGACCTACACCCAGCAATTCCCATTTCATCAGTGAATGCCCCACAAAACACCCCCTTGCCCACCTGCCCTGCTGCTCATACCCCAGCACTCCCCTCTCCCAGGCATCTTGGATCAAAATCCTGAACCTCAGCTCAAAATTACCCTGCAATGGTTAAAATCAAATTACTCGGAATGCCAAAGGGGGCAGAAGAAGGGAACAGCTCGATTGCCCACAACAACAGGAACCCGTCTGATTTGTGGGACCTTTCCTAATTAGGTAGAAAAATTCTACCCCAAATACCCCAAAGTTATTTGGAACTGCTCAGTTATGGGGTGGTGTGTCATGGGCACAGCCTGGGCATTCCCTGCCCTCTTCACACAGCTTGGGGCAGCAAGGGATGGCAGAGAGGAGCTGAGGAAGGGACAGGGGCTCTGACAGGTCGGGTTTGGGACAGTCACTGCAGGGCTCAGGGGCCTGTGCAGCTGGGGGAGACCCAGGGAGGAATCCTGGAGAGGCTGCAGAGGCAGCTCCAGCACCTGGGGCTTTGTGTCCTTCTGCTGTAATGGGGAAAGGCTCCGAGGGTTGGGGTTCATTTTGGGCATCTCATGAAAAGGAAGGGGCTGGAGCCAGGGAAGGGAACGGGGCTGGGAAGGGTCTGGAGCCCCAGGAGAGGCTGAGGGAGCTGGGGAAGGGGCTGAGCCTGGAGCAGAGGAGGCTCAGGGGGGCCCCTGTGGCTCTGCACAGCTCCTGCCAGGAGGGGACAGCCGGGGTCATTGATCAGGTCATTGCAGTGCAGGCCCCAAATCCAATCAGGGATTTGATGGAATTTCCCCCTGGCCCAAAGCACAGGCTCCATCTTGTTCATCAACAGCAGCAGCAGATCTGCTGTAGGAACAAACATGAGCTCAGTGCTGGGAAAGAACTTTTCCTGCTGGAAAATGTGAAAATGTGATCAAGGCCTGAGCTGGGCCTGCTGAGGCTGCTCAGATCCTGGGCACCGTGGATGGGAACAGGACCTGGAGGGGCTGGAGCCAGTCCAGGGCAGGGAACGGGGCTGGGAAGGGTCTGGAGCCCCAGGAGGGGCTGAGGGAGCTGGGGAAGGGGCTGAGCCTGGAGCAAAGGAGGCTCAGGGGGGCCCCTGTGGCTCTGCACAGCTCCTGCCAGGAGGGGACAGCCGGGGGGGTCGGGCTCTGCTCCCAGGGCACAGGGACAGGAGGAGAGGGAACGGCCCCAGGCTGGGCCAGGGGAGGTTTGGGTTGGATATTAGGGAAAAATTCTTCACTGAAAAGGTTGCAAAGCATTGAAAGGGGCTGGAGGTGTTCAAAGAACATGGATGTGGCACTCAAGGACACAATTTAGCGGTCATCACGCTGGTGGCTCTGGTTGATTGTTGGAGTTGATGATCCTGAAGGTCCTTCCCAGCCTTACCCATCCTGTGGTTTGATTGCTCTTCATCCTGCTGAGAGTCAGACGGACAGAGAAGGGTTAAACAGACTTAAGGGCTTCAGTGGAAGGACTCAGAGCCTGACCTGGGGCAGAAATCGCTGCAGCCCTGGTGCTGTCCAGCAGCTTTCATTACTCAGAGGAGGGGAAAGGAGAACAGTGCAGGGTGAAGTGAGAGCAGCAGAGGCACCGGCTCCTGGCCTTGGCTGCTCCCTGGCCTGCCAGCAGCCTTGGCCATCCAGCACAGAAAAGCAGCAAATGGAGCAGTTGAGGGGTTCAAGGCAGAGGCTGAGCCCGAGCCCCTCCTGCTCGTTTCCCTTTCCCCTCTCCACAGCAGGGTTGGGAGCCGTGGGTTGAAGTTTTAACCCCCCTTTCTCGCCCCTCCTGGCCGCAATGCTAGCTCAGATTTTGGGGGGCTTTGGGAGGGTTAGGCTTCAGGATAGGGAAAAGAATTTCAAAAGAGGCTCCTTACCTCAGGGTGTGTTCCAAGGCTTTATTCCTGAAGGGGATCCTGGGGGCAAAGAGGAAGAACAAGGAGGAGCAGGGGTTTGTATCTGGTCTCTGTCTTGGATGGGATAGCTGGCACAGAGCCACAGGTCAGAGATAAGGGACAGGTAGGGTCGCACCAAGGGCTACAGGCTCTGGGTGGGGTTTTGAGGGAAAGACCATTCCCAAAAGGAATGCAACAGTGGGTGATGAACCCCGGCTTGGGGCACGACAGGAGCGGGACAAACACGGCAGCGCTGACCAGGGGCTGGCACTGGACCCCGGCTGGCTCTGCTTGGTGCTGCTGCATCTCCTGGAGCTCAGCTCAGGGCCAGGGAGCTGGAGGAGCTCAGGGAGTGGGGCTGGCTGAGGCAGAGCAGGTTCCTGCAGTGAATCCCCACAATCAGAGCTCAGCATGGAGCACAACCAGGGTTTCTCGGGGCTCAGGAAGGCTTCACTTCTCCTGAAGTACAGAATGGATGAGGAAGAAGAGGTGCAGACAGACAGGGGGCAGGTTCCTCTGGTGTGCCTTGCATAGCCCCTTTAAAACATGGAATTGAAATTATTTGGGTTGGAAGGGACCTTAAAGCCACCCCAGCTCTGGCAGGGACACCTCCCCCTGTCCCAGGTGCTCCCAGCCCCAGTGTCCAGCCTGGCCTTGGGCACTGCCAGGGCTCCAGGGGCAGCCACAGCTGCTCTGGCAATCCCAGCCCACCACCCTGACAGAGAGGAATTCCTGCCCAAGATCCCATTTCAATCCATTCTCCATCAATTTAAAGCCCATTCCCTGTGTCCTGTCCCTGCAGGCCTTGTCCCCAGCCCCTCTGCAGCTTGGGCTGCCCAGAGCTGGGATCCTGGGTGGGAATTGCCAGGGAATCCCTTTGTCTCCCCTTCTTATCCCAAGGGCTTTGGCTTCCCCTTTGTAGGGAGTGATCCCAGAATCCTGGAGTGGTTTGGGTTGGGAGGGACCTGAAATCCCCCCCAGAGCCACCCCAGCCCTGGCAGGGACACCTCCCCCTGTGCCAGGTGCTCCCAGCCCCAGTGTCCAGCCTGGCCTTGGGCACTGCCAGGGCTCCAGGGGCAGCCACAGCTGCTCTGGCAATCCCAGCCCAGCCCCTGCCCACCCTGCCAGGGAGCAATTCCTGCCCAAGCTCCCATCCATCCTGTGTGAGGGGGGAAAGGCTGACTTCAGATCAACCTGTGAATATCCCGAGTCGTCTCTTATTTCCCGCCTGTGTTTATAAACATTCTGCGAGGAGCAGTGGCTGCTTATAAAAGAAGTGTTAAAATGAGCAAAGCAAGCTCCTGCAGAGGACTGAGGGGCCAGCGTGAGGTGAGGCTGATGAAAGCACTGCCCCTGAATTCTTGCAGCTCCTCAGGACCCTCAAAGCCATTTCAGAAACAGAAGGAAAGGAAAGGAAAGGAAAGGAAAGGAAAGGGAAGGGAAGGGAAGGGAAGGGAAGGGAAGGGAAGGGAAGGGAAGGGAAGGGAAGGGAAGGGAAGGGAAGGGAAGGGAAGGGAAGGGAAGGGAAGGAAAGGAAAGGAACCCCCAAAGCTCTTTGTGAGAAAGGTGGACTTCTGCCACCTGGTTTAATCCTGAAGAGGGAAGTGGTTGTATCATCTTTAAACCTTGCTGCTTGCCGCGCGTGCCCTGCGGCAGCTCAGCAAGGCAATTAATTTCTGGAGGAATTACCCAACCCTTAATTTTTCTGAGCAATTATCAGCTCAGGTCCCAGCCAGGAGCCGGAGCGCTCCCTGCTCCGACAGGGGCTGGCTGCAAGTAGCTGCAGGATCCCTGCCAGGCTGCACTGGGCCAGGGAGCTCCTCTGGGATCTGTCTCCAGGTGCCCCCACGGGAGGAGCGCGCCCAGAGAGCGACTGCAGCCTCTGCCAGGGGTCCATCCCTGCTCCAGGGATTGATCCAGCCCTGCTCCAGGGATCCAGCACTGATCCAGGGATCCATCCCTACTCTGGGAATCCATCCCTGCTCCCAGAGATACAGCCCTGCCCCCAGGGATCCATCCTGCTCCAGGGATCCATCCCTGCTCCCAGAGATCCATCCCTGCTCCAGGGATCCAGCCCTGCTCCCAGAGATCTATCCCTGCTCCAGGGGTCCATTCCTGCTCCCAGGGATCCAGCCCTGCTCCCAGAGATCTATCCCTGCTCCAGGGGTCCATTCCTGCTCCCAGGGATCCAGCCCTGCTTCCAGGGATCCACCCCTGCTTCCAGGGATCCACCCCTGCACCCAGGGATCCATCCATGCTCCCAGGATTCATCCCTGCTCCCAGGGATCCAGCCCTGCTCCAGGGATCCAGCCCTGCTCCCAGAGATCTATCCCTGCTCCAGGGGTCCATCCCTGCTCCAGGGATCCATCCCTGCTCCAGGGATCCATCCCTGCTCCAGGGGTCCAGCCTTGCTCCAGGGATTCATCCCTGCTCCAGGGGTCCAGCCTTGCTCCAGGGATTCATCCCTGCTCCAGGGATCCATCCCTGCTCCCAGGGATCCATCCCCACTCCAGGGATCCAACCTTGCTCCAGGGATCCATCCCTGCTCCCAGGATCCATCCCTGCTCCAGTGCTGCTTTTGCACAAAACCTGGCTCCTGATTCAACCTGAGCTCAGCGTGGCCTGGCTGTGGATGCCAGAACTGCTGCCATCAGCCCAGATGTTCCTGGGGGCCTGAACCCACACTTACATATATATATATATATATTTATATATATATATATATTACACCCACTGGATATTTTTACACCTGGATGCCAAGCATATCCAGGTGTTTTTGGGAGTCTGAGGGCAGGTTCAGCCCCTGCTGGAGATCCCTCAGGGCTGTCACCAGCTGGCACTTTGGTGCTGACTGCAGCGAAAAAAGCACCAGGGGCCGGGTCTGCTTTGCTTGGCTCTCTCTTCGGGGATGATGGAGGAGCTTGAACCAAAGCCCACTGAAGAAGAGGTTGGCATTCCTTGAATTCCCAGGCATTCCAGGGTCCTCCAAGAGCTCCACACACCCTGTGCTGTCAGCTGGGGAGATGAACCCTCCCGTGCTGCAGGATGGAGCCTCACTGCTGCTCCGTGGCGGAGCATCCCTCAGAGAAGTGGATCCAAATCTGCCCAAATGTCACAATGGCCATGGAGGTGCCTGTGTCTGACCATCCCTGGAACAGGGATGGATCTTGGGAGCAGGGCTGGATCAATCCCGGGAACAGGGCTGGATCAATTCCTGGAGCAGGGCTGGATCCCGGGAGCGGGATGGATCCCGGGAGCAGGGCTGGATCAATTCATGGAGCAGGGCTGGATCAATTCCTGGGAGCAGGGCTGGATCCCGGGAGCAGGGATGGATACCTGGAGCAGGGATAGACCCCTGGATCAGTGCTGGATACCTGGAGCAGGATGGATACCTGGAGCAGGGATGGATCCCTGGCAGAGGAAGGATCCCTGGAGCAGGGATGGATCCCTGGGAGCAGGGATGGATCCCTGGAGCAGGGATGGGTCCCTGGAGCAGGGATGGATCCCTGGGAGCAGGGATGGATCCCTGGAGCAGGGATGGGTCCCTGGAGCAGGGATGGATCCCTGGAGCAGGGATGGGTCCCTGGAGCAGGGATGGGTCCCTGGAGCAGGGATGGATCCCTGGAGCAGGGATGGGTCCCTGGAGCAGGGATGGGTCCCTGGGGGCAGGGATGGATACCTGGAGCAGGGATGGATCCCTGGAGCAGGGATGGATCAATCCCTGGAGCAGGGATGGATCCCTGGAGCAGGAATGGATCAATCCCTGGAGCGGGAATGGATCAATCCCTGGAGCAGGGATGGATCCCTGGAGCGGGGATGGATCAATCCCTGGAGCAGGGATGGATCCCTGGAGCGGGGATGGATCAATCCCTGGAGCAGGGATGGATCCCTGTGCCTACCTGGGGGCAGCCTGAGGTTCGGGTGAGGCCAGGGGATGTGCAGAGGTCGCACAGCTGGGCCGTGGCGAGCAGTCCTTGTGCCCGAGGTGATTGTCGGTCTCAGTCCCCTCACCCTTTGTGCCTCGGTGTCCACACACACAGAGACCCTTTGTCTTGGGTTATGGGAACCAAAAATGTCTATTCTATTTCATCTGTTGAAAGCAGTTGGGAGATGTTTTTTTCTTTATCTCTTGTAACTCTGGGGGGAGAGCAGCGGATACCTTCTGATAAAGGCCCAGCTGTTCACACCAGCTGGGGCAGTGTTCCTTATCTCCCCCCAGGGGGATATTTTCTGCTAATGGGCCATTGAGGCTCACTAAGGGCATGACATATTCCATTGTGAGATGCTCCACCCAGTGGGAGGAGCCAACCATTCCTGCCTGGATAAAAACTGAGATGCAGGAGCACAAGAGATCTGGTTCCACCGGATTCCTGGAGGAAAACTGGACCCTTCTCTCTCAGGATCATCTCTGCTCCAGCAGAACCACATCTGCCACTCCACAAGGACTTACTTCTGGACTGCTTCAAACACCCTGACCAACAGGATGTTAGGTTGTATTATTCCATTTATTTTACCTTTTTTTTTCTCTCTCTTCTTCTATTAAATTGTATCTCTGACGGAGTCTCAGTGGGTTTGCTTTCAAACCAGCACACCCCTCTGAGACCAGGAACAGCTTTCCAGGGGGATTTGGATCCTCCCTCCAGGTGGAGAAAGGAGGGAAGCTTGTTTCCAAGCCCATGCATTTACACAGGAATAACAATTGTACTGATGGCTCACAAGAGTGACCCCTGAGCTCCCATCAACACCCAGAATAAATCCCCACGGGGTTCTGGCAAACCCAGTCCTTTCACCTTTTCCTTTCATTTAACTGAGGAGATTGTGAGAAAGAAACCTGGCATTTTCACAAAAAAAAACCAAACAAAAACAAACAAACAAACAAAAAACCACACACAAAAACCCAAACAAAAAAAAACCACCCCAAAAACCAACCAACCAAACAAACAAAAAATAAACAACAAAAAACCACCAACTTATTCCCTCCTTTAAAAATGTCAATTTGGTTTTGCTTTCTTTTCTAAAATATTCTGGTGCCCTCCTTGTGCTTCCTTCCCCGTAGGCCGAGCCTGCCGAGGTGACAGAGTGCTCCAGAAATGCTTCACCACGGAGAAGAAAGGTCTCTGTGTCACACCCTCTCTTCTGATTTCAACAAAAAATTTCAGGTCTCATGCTGGACAGGGAAGCTGGGTGCTGCCCACCCAAAGGGAAGGAGGGTGTGGGTGCAGAGATGCCCACGGGTGCTCAGGGAGCTCTGGAGACCCCACTCCCATCACTGAGGGGTGCCCAGGGGGGTTTGGAGTCCCCATCCCTGGAGGTGCCCAAGGAAGGGCTGGAGGTGGCACTCAGGGCCCTGGGATGGGGACAAGGTGGCATCCTGGATGTCCAAAAGCTTGGAGTCGATGGTCTCAGAGGGCTTTCCCAATCTCAGGGGTTCTGGAATCCTGTGATTTTGTGATTCTGGGATCTCTGCCCTGCACTGGCAGTGTCTGAAGGCTGCTCCTCTCCATTTTCCCCAGCTGGGAATGCCAGGGCAGGGAGCACCTGAGGCTGGTCTCATGGGATTGATGCTGGAGCAGGCCTGAAGGACTCAAAAGCTGTTTTGCAGCAGCTTGGAAAGGCACTGGCAGTGGCTGTGTCCCCGTTTTTCCTGCACCAAGCAGGACAATTGCTTCCCTGCTCAACATCAGTGACCAAGCACCGCTGTCCCCGTGTCCCTGCAGTGCTGAATTACAGCAGGGTCAGGAAAGTGAAATTATTCTGGGCCAAGGCTTTGCCCACAGGCAAAGTGGGGCCAAACAAAACTGTCACCAGTTTATGGAGTGATTTGGAGTCACTTCTGGAGCACCACAGCAAACTGTGACTTTTCTGTTGATTTTCTTTTTCTTTTTTCTTATTATTTTCCTTTTTCTCTTTTCCTTTTTCTTTTCCTTTTTTCTTTTTCTTTTCCTTTTTCTCTTTTCCTTTTTCTTTTCCTTTTTTCTTTTTCTTTTTCTCTTTTCCTTTTTCTTTTCCTTTTTTCTTTTTCTTTTCCTTTTTCTCTTTTCCTTTTTCTTTTCCTTTTTTTCTTTTTCTTTTCCTTTTTCTCTTTTCCTTTTTCTTTTCCTTTTCCTTCTTCTTTTTAGGGAAAAAAAAAGATTGGGTTTGAGGTATGGCAACGCTTCTGGGAAAGTTGTTTTTCCCCACTCTAGCCAGGTTAAAAAGCTGTGTTGGAAGGGTTTTTTGAAAATGAAATTTCCCTCCTGAAAAAGCGAAGCAGACGGGGCCGGGGAAGGAGGCGATGGGGAAAGAGGATTATTTGCCCTATTTCTGCACCGGCGCTGCCAAATTCCTGGGCTGTTGTGTAATTAGCACATTCTCCCAGCGCTCCAATCATGACAGCACGTGCCTTCCTGCCCTTCCCCAGGCGCTGGTGCAGGCTTTCATCCATTCAGAACAGGTTTAAAACCCGTGCCTTAAAAAAAGTTTTGTTGAGAAATAGGGGCGGGAGGGCAGAAGGGGGAAGAAAGTTTGTGGTGATTTGTGGTGGTGTTGTTGCCGTTTCCAGGTGAGATTTCTCCCTCTCAGGCTCCATTTCCAGGTGAGATTTCTCCCTCTCCCACTCCCTTCTGACTTTCTGGGTGCTCCTGCTCGGTCACAGCCCAAACCTGTGGTTTGTGGTGTGCCAGCGTCCTGTAGGATCCAAGTTTTTTTGGGGGGGGATTTTTTTGGACACAAAGAAGTGCTGCCAAGGTACCACCACCCCTGCCTCGGGGTCCTGCAGATATTTTCGCAGATATCACACTTTATTTCTTGCCTAAGTCACCCACCCAGAAGAAGAGATATGCAAACAACTTCCTGCCAGCCCTTCCCATTTTTTATTTTTTTTTTTTCCTGGTAGCAGCCGGTCCCCGGTGCCGATTCCCAGGTGACAATTACCGAGGGTGATAACACAGATAAGCATCACCCGGGAATAGGAACCAACCCCGTTCCCTATCCCTCGGTGCTCAGACCTCACCACCTTCTCCGGGCAGATTTTGAAATCCCCTTTTCCAAGGTTACTTTCACGCTGTTTAATGAGCTCTTATCTGGAGAGCTGCAATAAGGTTTCAGGATTTAATCCGGCGAGATTACTTCGGGGAGGGGCAGTGCTTGAGCTTTTTAGTGCCTCGGGGACAGAACATCCAGGGCCAAACCCGGGGACACAGCTGGAGGACACCACAAATCAGGGCTGGAGTTCATTTGGTCAGTATTTTTCATGAGTCACCAGAGAGGGAAAAAGCAGTTTCCTCAAACAGTGGTTTAAAAATAAGGTGTGCAAATATCACAAATCTACCTTCCTAAAACTGAGTTTTCGCAGAAAATTTGGGATTTTTAAGGGAGGCAGGTGAGGGTTGGGCTCTGTTTTCAGGGAACAAGGGACAGGACAAGAGGAAGCAGCCCCAGGTTTTGTCAGGGGAGGTTTAGGTTGGGTTTCAGGGAAAATTTCTTCATTGAGAGAGTGGTTCAGCCCTGGCACAGCTGCCCGGGGCAGTGATGGAGTCACCATCCCTGGAAGTGCTCAGACTTCAAGTGGATGTGGCACCTTGTGATGGGCTTCAGTGGCACAGTGGGATTCGGCCCAAGACTTGCTGATCTTGGAGGTCTTTCCCAGCCTCAGTGGTTCTGTCATTCTGGGACTGAAGCACCTCAGCTCTGGGGCCACAGAAAGCACAGCTGAAAAATAGGAAACCCCCAATCACTGAAACTGGACAAATCCGGGTGGTTGTTCCTCATTTAATGCCAGGAAAGGTGTTGAGCCTTTGTCCTCCAAATCATCAAAAGCTGCTGACAGTGAAAGGGTTTCCCATTTACAGGAATAGATGGGAAGGATGAGCTAGAGGTGCAGGCTGAGCTGAAATTGAGATATTTTTACGGAAAACCTCCACAGCCTCTCTCCAAGGCTTCTAACACAGATTTATTTTTTTCCCTCTTCAGCTCTTCTCTTTCTCTTGTTCCATCTCTCCCAGGACCTGGCTCTGGCTGGTTCTGACGCTCCTGGTGCTGGGAGCGAAGTCACCAAACCTGCACACCGCACACGTGGGCCAAACTCCCCACATCAGAGCAGATTTAGGACACCCCACTATTCATTTCCCCAGATCTGGGGACATCTTAGGAGCCTCCAAAAGTTCCCCAGGAGCTGCATAGGCACCAATTATTGCTTGCTCTGCAAAGTTCATCTCAGGTTGGAGAGAGCAGCTGTTTAAACCCACAAGAACATCAGGTGAAGGCACCAGAGCATCCCATGGAGCTGGGATGAGGGAAGGGCCTTGCAACAGGTAGGGAGAAACCCTGGGCTTTCCAAGCAGTTTCCAGGGGAAGGTGACCCAAATGGAACAAAATGATCTTTAAGGTCCCTTCCAACCCAACCCTTTCAAATATCCTCTGATTCCGACTCATTCCCAGCCGAGCTCCCATTTCGGCTCCCTCGTGAGTCCTGCCAGGGTGATGTTGGTGGTTATACTCTCAAAAAAACAAACTGTCTTGTGTTATGGGAACCAAAAATGTGTATTCTATTTCATCTGCTGAAAGCAGTTGGGGAGATGGTGTTTTTTCTTTATCTCTTGTAACTCTGGGGGGAGGGGGGCGGTGCCTTCTGATAAGGGGCCAGCTGTTCACACCAGGTGGGGCAGTGTTCCTTATCTCTGTCACCACCCGCCCTCCCTCCAGGGGATATCTGCTGCTAATGGGCCATTGAGGCTCACTTAAGGGCATGACATATTCCATTGTGAGATGCTCCACCCAGTGGGAGGAGCCAACCATTCCTACCTGGATAAAAACTGAGATGCAGGAGCACAAGAGATCTGGTTCCAGTGGATTCCTGGAGGAAGACTGGACTCTTCTCTCTCAGGATCATCTCTGCTCCAGCGGAACCACATCTGCCACTCCACAAGAACTTACTTCTGGACTGCTTCAAACACCTTGACCAACAGGGTGTTAGGTTGTAGTATTCCATTTATTTTATCTCTTTTTTTTCTCTCTTATTAAATTGTATCTCTGACTGGGAGTATCACTGGTTTTGCTTTCAAACCAGTACACAGACATTCCTCCTTCGTTAGGGAGCCTGGTTTCTCTTTTGTAAAGCACATCCCATGGTCAGACCTCAAACAAACAAAATTGTAAAAAATGATGAGGAAAAAAAAAACCTTGAGGAAAGCCCAGCAGAGCAGCCAGGCAGGCTGTGCACACAAGAGCAGCTCCCTGAACGCCCCCCCAGCAATTCCTGAAAGCCCCACATTTATCAGAGATCAGCGGGGGCTGGAAATCCAAGCTCCTTTGTTTAGTCTTGGGGAATGTGCGGCAGGAAAACATCGCCATCCTGTTTTCCAGGCGCTAGCACGCAAATAAGGGCTGGGGGGGGGAAAAACAGGGCAGCGTCTCTGACAGGGCTGTGATTAATCCTCATTGTGTCCCCTGCTGAGGAGGTGCCAGGGCTGCTGCTGCTGGCCAGGCCGTGTCCCCCCACTGCCCCAGCCCGGGTAGCAGGTTCTGCATTAAACTGTGGAGCTGTTCCTGAGACTGAGAGCTCCTTTTGTCTTTTGTCTTGGTCCTGGCCTCAGTTTCCCCTCTGAGGATTCAGTGAGAGGGCAGGAGAACCAAGACTCCTGGAACTGGAAAACCCAACTGTGACCAAATATGGGAAAACACGGACTGGGGAGGGACCAAGGGGTGTGTGTGTAAACCAAAAAGTTATAAAAACGGGAAAATGTGGGGAAAACATGGACTGGGGAGGCACCAAGGGGTGTGTGTATAAACCAAAAAATTATAAAAATGGGAAAATGTGGGGAAAACCCCCAAAGCTGTGTGTGGAGCAGGAGCTGAGACTTGTGCTCTCCAGCTTTCCCAGCATGCTGCTTGCTTCGGCTTCATGCCTTAATAAAGTTTTATCTAATTGGCAACCAATCATTGGGTCCATTGTATTTAACAATATATAGACCCACACAAAATGCTGTGCAGCACTGCCTTCCCCAGGAACCCCTGCACGCCCCTCACCTGACACCCCCTGTGCCTGGTGCTGCCTTCCTCCATCCTGCCCCAGGTGCCTGATGCACCAGCCAGGTGTGAGGCCACCTCGTTGTACTGCACTGAGTAGTGCCAGCCTGGCAGGGCACTTGGGGGTGGGGGAACTGAAGCAGGGGAGCACTGAACCCTCAGAGGGGAAACTGAGGCCAGGACCAAGACAAAAGACAAAAGGAGCTCTCAGTCTCAGGAACAGCCCCACAGTTCAATGCAGAACCTGCACCTTGGAGCCCTGAGCAGAGTGAGAGGCCGAGCAGGTGGCTGGGAGTGGTTTTGTGTCCTTTGGGAAGGGGAGGGGGGAGGTGAGGGGTCACTGGGGGCTGACCCAGGGGGAGGTGAGGCACAGGGGGTGTCAGGTGAGGGGCGTGCAGGGGTTCCTGGGGAAGGGATTGAAATACAACATTTTGTGTGGGTTTATAGATAACCCAAAACACCCAGTGCAAATGTAACAAAATCACTCAGTGTACTTACAACACTGCTGGGCTGATCTCTGAGTGGGGACGAGGAGGGTGCTGCAAAATCCTGGGGTGGGAGGTGTGAAAGGCACTGGCACAGGGTGAGCGGGAGAGACACAGAGCCCGAGAGCAGCTCCTGGTGCTTCTCCCCTGACTCACCTGCCCCTGGCCTGGCTCTGTGTCCTGGCCAGCTCAGCCCTGGTTCCCTCTGCTTCCCTCCTGCCAGGACTGTCCTGCTGTGGAAATATCCCTGAGGCTGCAGGGCTGAGAAGTTGCACAAAGCTGTGGCGGTGAGTCAGCCCCCAGACAGCATCCCCAGGCTGTGAGGCAGCACAGAGCACCCCGGGACCTGTCCCAGCCCAGTGCCAGCTGGGTCAGGGCGGCAGGGAAGGGACTGACCATGAGCTAAAATCCTCCTCCTAGGACAGGGCAAAGCCCTGAGAACTCTGCACGTGCCCCAAGTGAAATCCTGGATTCTGTATTTGAGCCTGCATGCACAGGGTTTTGAGAATTTTCTGTGCCTGGAATTCCCACATCTATTTCTATTTCTATTATTTCTATTATTTCTATTATTTCTATTATTTCTATTATTTCTATTATTTCTATTATTTCTATTTCCATCCCATCCCATCCCATCCCATCCCATCCCATCCCATCCCATCCCATCCCATCCCATTCTCTTCCATGTTCTCTCTAGAACAAAGTCTTGCAGGAACCACACAAACCTGGAAGTGAGCAGTGCATTCTGTGCCTGGAATTCCCACTTCTATTCTATTCTATTCTATTCTATTCTATTCTATTCTATTCTATTCTATTCTATTTCTATTTCTATTTCTATTTCTATTTCTATTTCTATTTCTATCCCATCCCATCCCATCCCATCCCATCCCATCCTCTTCCATGCTCTCTCTAGAACAAAGCCCTGCAGGAGCCACACAAACCTGGAAGTGAGCAGTGTGTTCTGTGTGCTGGGGTGACCTGGCAGGTCACAGAGCCAGGGACAGCCCCTGCTGTGCCTCAGGCTGTGGGAAGAGGCTCCCTGTGGGACAGGCAGGACCGATGGCCTCGACCTGGGAATCACATCCCGAGGCTGCACTCCTTGGGAAGGTCAGATGACATAATTACACTGGTCCCTCCTGACCTTGCAATCTCCAAACCCTCATAATTTGTAATCAGGATACAAATTATTTGCCTTGTGAGCTGAGGAAGGAAGTCTTCTGCATCACCTATCTGCTCCCAAACATCCGCTATTGCACAACTGCTCCGGGCAAGGGCAGGGCTCCCACTGCAGCCTCCAGCTCAGCTGCAGCACCAGGAGCTTTGGCCAGCCTGCCTGCTCCAATCCATCCTGCTCCAATCCAGCCTATTCCAATCCAGTTTGGCTGCTCCAATCCAGCCGGCTCCAATCCAGCCTGCCTGCTCCAATCCATCCTGCTCCAGTCCATCCTGGCTGCCCCAATCCAGCCTGCCTGCTCCAATCCATCGTGCTCCAATCCATCCTGCTCCAATCCATCCTGCTCCAATCCAGCCTGCTCCAATCCAGCCTGGCTGCTCCTGCTCCAATCCATCCTGACTTCCCCAATCCAGCCTGCTCCAATCCATCCTGCTCCAATCCAGCCTGCTCCAATCCATCCTGGCTGCTCCAATCCATCCTGCTGCAATCCATCCTGCTCCAATCCAGCCTGCCCCAATCTATCCTCCCCCAATCCATCCTGCCCCAATCCATCCTGCTCCAATCCATCCTCCCCCAATCCATCCTGGCTGCTCCTGTCTGAGTTCCTGTCCCATTCCCTTGGGGGGCAATGCCGCGAGCGGCATTTCCATGGGAGCAGTGATCCCATGGAGCTGTCCGGAGCAGGGGGACAGGCTGTGACCCTGCTCTGCACGGGTCCGTGCCCAAACCTGCTGCTCCACCCAGCCCTGAACCCTGAGCTGGCTCCCGCGGTGTGACCCCAGGGGACTGCACCCGGAGGGGTTAAACCCACGATTTCCTCACCCTCCAGTGCAGGCGCTGCTCGGAGGAAATGCACCGCTGCAGCCTTGACCCGGTGCCCTCGGTGCAGGGCCGAGAGGAGCCTGGGCAGCTCCGGGAGCGATGGCAGCATTAGTCAGCAGCGCTCCTGGGGGCGCTTCCAGCAGGAACCCGGGCCCGGCGCGGAAAACGCACTGTACAAAATATTTGTGCAGAGCAGGAAAACGCTGCATTCCTGGGATGACAACGGCCTTGTGTCACCGTCTGTGGCCGCAGCCGTGACTCAGGCTGCGGCTGGGGAAGGGACAGCGGGGTGAGCCACGGCTGCGCTGCTGACTGCGCCGGGGCTGGGAGCTCCAAACAAAACACGGGGCTATTGTTTGGATTTGCTTTTTTTTTTTTTTTCCCAAAAGTCTGGCAGAGGGAATGCTCCTCCTGGGCAGTGTGAACAAGGCATGAGCACAGGGCCGGCATCCCTGGGCAGGGATGGACACGCTCCTGTTTGGGGCAGCTGGGTGCAAAAGCCCCGATCCCGGGAATCTGCGGTGTCTGCCCCCAGGCGTTACTCAGATCTTCATCCATGAGCTGGAAGAAGCAGATTCCATCCAAGCCTGCGAAACTGGAAAGTCCCTGCACATCCTCCCTCCTTTCCCACTTCCCAGCCCGTGGAAGATGCTGATGGGTGTGGGTCCTGCACATCCCTGAGGGGCTGGAGCAGGGCTGGCTGTGCCTGGAACCTGCCCAGGCTGAGCAAGGCTCTGGTGAACATCCCTGGGTGGGCTTCAGGATGGCAAAGATCCCGCTGGGAGAGGGCAGCTCTGCCCCCTCTCTGTGACCCTCAGCCCCTGGGATGGAATGGGATGGGATGGGATGGGATGGGATGGGATGGGATGGGATGGGATGGGATGGGATGGGATGGGATGGGATGGGATGGCAGCTGAGCCAGCCTTGGCTCCATCGGGAGTCTGGTGTTCCCAGGTGATGGCCAATGGAGAAATCTCAGTGAACTCCTAAAAATAACAAGTCTTAGCAAAGAGGGCAGCAAAGACTGCAGGGAAAGCAACTAATTGGGGGAAAAATGGTCAGAATCTGCATGTTTTACACCTGCTCACTCTCTGCTGGACTCTGGAGCACCAGCACCCTTCAGAGCTGTGTCTCTTTCTAGCACTTTGTCCACACCATACTTTTAGCTCTTATCAGTTCCTTGGACCTGCAGGACAGGCCCGAGTGAGACCCAAAGTGAAGAAACGCCTGGGGTGCATTGCAGGCTGTCCAATGCCACCAGGGAAACCACAGAGGGTGGCAAGATGGGGACAAGGAACGTGGCACCTGCTCCAGAGGGGACGGGCTGTGCATGGCAGGACAGAGGCGGTTGCGGGCGAGCTTTGGCTGATTGCTGTGCCTGGTCCATCAGCTCCTGTCCCAGCTCTGGGGAGGCCAAAGGTGACCAGGACACAGCCAGGACAGGGCCAGGACACAGCCAGGACACAGCCAGGACACACATCTGCTCCAGCCTGCCGGGGAGATCCCTGGGGAGCCAAGGCTTCCTTTCACCTGCCTCCAGCTGTGGCAGTGGCAGCTTGTGCTGACCAACACACCCTGCAGAGATGCTGAAAAATGTGCAAACCTCTCCTGGCACCAAGCCACGGCAGCAGCTTCTTCACTGACTTCTGCTGAGGAGAGAAACGGGAAAACCGTTTTTCCTGGCTTTCCTTATTTTCCTGTGAACGGGGTGTTTGTGTGCTGCTCTGGGAAGGGCTGGAAGGAGAGGGTGTGGATGGAGCTGGATGGGGGCACTGGAGGGAAACATCTTTTCTCCTTCACTGGAAGTTCCTCCCCCCTGTCTGTCAGGCAGGAAATTCAATTGAAAGCTCAATTAAAGCTAAATGAAGTTTTAGGAAAAGGAAATTTAAATGAAAGCTCTGCAGAGCATTAACATAGAGAGCCCAGGGCACCAAGCACCGAGAGTAAAGATCCTCACCCCATCTCTACCAGTGGGTAAATCTTCTCAATCCTCATCTCAGCGTTGTGCAAAACAGAGGAGGAAGAACAAGATGTTGTGTCAGCGTGGAAGAAGCAGGAAGACGCTCCTCCTGTGCCCTGCCAGGACCTGGCTGGCATGTCCAGGGAAATGCGTGTGTTCCCTGCACTTCCTGGCACTGACTGTGCTGCTGGCCTTTGCTCCCTGCCAAGGACAGGGCTGAGGTGTCAGCTCCCATCTCCCCTTCGCTCCAAGGCCCTGAGATGGAGCTGGCTTTGCAAGGGAGGCAAACTGGAGAGGAACTCAAGGGAGCCTGGGGCAGCCCCTGGGGAGCAGCAAGGAGGGCAGAGCACAGCCAGCCCCACAGGCCCTCAGCAGAGCGTGGCCTGCCAGGCACTGGTGTGGAAAACTCAGCCAGACACCGGGAGGGAGCGGGGCCGGGGAGGGCAGAGCACCTCTGCAAGGGTCCCCAGGGCGTGGGGTGCCCCTGGGTGCTCCAGGTGCTCACACATTGAAGCACTACCCCCCTGCCCACCCCCTGGGCTGATGTGCTAGCTCAGTTTCTGGGGAGCTTTGGGGGGAAATACTTCAGGGGATAGGGTAAAAGATTCAAAAGAGGCTCCTACCTCAGGGGATTCCAAGGCTTTATTCTTGAAAGGGGTCCCAGGGCAAAGAGCGTGAACAGGGAAGAGCAGGGGTTTATCCAGACTCTCTGTCTCAGCACAGATAGCTGGCACAGAGCCGTAGGTCAGAGATAGGGGAAAGGTGGGGTTAAACTAAAGGTTACAGTCTTTGGGGGGTTTCTGGGGAAAAACCATTTCTCCAGAGGAATACAACAACACATCCCCTTCCAACCCACTTTTCCACTCTCAGAGGGACCTCTGGCTTTCCACTTGTGACCCTGTTAAAGATCACAACGACACAGACTTCAGAAGGCTGACAGTGACTCCCTTTATTTCCAGTAATTTCTTCCCTTTTGTGCTGTTCTACAGAGAACCACCCAATGGGTGGAAGAAAGACAAACTTCTTCGATCACATTGGTCAAACCAGAGGGACAGCAAGGAGAAGTCCCTCCCAGGGAAAGGAATGCAAACAAAGGTCACAGTCAGGAAAATGTGTCTCTTGTTGGCAGAAAACTCTCTGGGAAAAGAGTTTCAGAGAAACCCAAATATCTCAGGCACCAACCAGGACTACACACTTGTACCCCAAGAGCTGCACCCACAGATCCCTTCCCACAAGGGTGAGGGCAAACTTCTCCTTTCAGAGCCCCAAGTTCATGACCTGCTGTCAGGTTGAGGTCTGCTAGAAGTGCCTCTCACCCTCAGAAGGGCCTTCAGAATCGAGGGGTCTGTGCAAACTCATCCTGCTTCTTCAGAGAAAAGCAGATGGAAAAATATTTCCAGCAGAAGGTGTCAGTGAAATCCATAAAGGAAAGAAAAGAGGCTGAGGTTAGAGCAGGAGCGCTGGAGGCAGTCAGTGTGTGGAGGTGCAAACACAGAACTCAGGAGCAGCTCACAACCAGCCAAGCAAAAGCCTTGGAAAGCATCCAGGAGCTTGGGAGCTCAGTCAGGAGCTTGGGAGCTCAGTCAGGAGCTCCCCACTGCTCCAGCTGCCTTACAAGTGACACATTCAGGATTGTGCCCCTGACTTCTGTTAATGAGGGTTTGTCTCCTCCTCAAAGCCATCTTCATTTTGCTGTGCATTTCCACTCTGAGCTCACCCCAGATTTCAGACAGAGCTCTCCAAAAACCACAAGTGATTTATTCCTGGTTGTTTAACACAGGAAAGCAAGGGCCAGGTGTATCCTGAGAGGTGCAGCCAGAGAGATTCCAGAGCTTGACAAGTCCTCGGTCTGAAGAAAAATTAGGGGAAATGCCCAGGTTTGCTCACATTAATGATTGTCCCTGCAAAACCTGGAATCTGCTCTGGCTCAGCACTGGCACGGGCAGGGCTGGGGGCTGGCTGGAGCTGCTGTGCTGAGGTGAGCACTGGGGCATCTCTGAGTCAGGGAGTGCTGCAGGCAGGGGCTGCTCGGGTTTTTCTTGGGCCGGGGGCTCCATACCTGAGCCTGCTGCTCGTGCAGGTGCAAATCCCTGGGAGTCATTCACCTCCCTGCCCGTGACTGCTGTTCCAGGGAACTGCTGCTTTAGCTTCTGTAAATCCCCCTTTTCCTCTGCTCCACAGGCACCAGCAGGCACATTCCTCTGGGGAATCCAGGCATGGGCAGAGCAGCACAACCTGGCTCTGCAGATGCCTTCAGCGTGGTGGCAACTCAATTCCTGCCTCTTTCCCCGTGTCCCTTCCTTCTGCCAGCCTCAGAGACAGCCACATGGGAATGCTCATCCTCCTCCTCTAGGCCAGACTGAGGATGAATTCTCCAGCCTCATCCTCACCTGAGCCCTCTCCACATGCTGAGTGTCCCCAGGCTGTGTGGCTCTGTCCCCCTGGGCGTTCCCACACAGAGCTGCTCCCCCTGCCTCCTTCTCCCTGTGGATTGAAGGGCCCTGACCACACAAACGCCTGTTTCTGTTCCCTCACAGCCAGTCTCTACCCCATCTTCACATCCTGGACACCACAGCAAGCTCCTGGGTGAGTTGTGGGATCTTTTCTCTCCCCTTGCTGACCCTGCAGAGGAGCTCTGGCTCCTTCCCTCCCATCTCTGTGCTCATCCTGGGGTTTTCTACCTGAGGACGCTCTGTCCAGCCCTCACAGATGGGTAGTTTGGGTTCCATGCAATTCCTTTTGAGCCTCAGCAAATTGGCTGTACTCTCTCAGAGCAGGGCACCAGAGGTGGAGGGAACTGCTTTGGCCAAACCCCACTATCCTTTCCTTTCCTTTCCTTTCCTTTCCTTTCCTTTCCTTTCCTTTCCTTTCCTTTCCTTTCCTTTCCTTTCCTTTCCTTTCCTTTCCTTTCCTTTCCTTTCCTTTCCTTTCCTTTCCTTTCCTTTCCTTTCCTTTCCTTTCCTTTCCTTTCCTTTCCTTTCCTTTCCTTTCCTTTCCTTTCCTTTCCTTTCCTTTCCTTTCCTTTCCTTTCCTTTCCTTTTTTTCTTTTATTTATCTCCCAGGTTTAATTAGAGTGATTTGTCCAGAAAATTTGGCTTTTTGTGATAAAAGACCTCTCTAATGAGAGAGACCATAATCATGATTGAAAAACCTCCTGAACCGAGGTGGATGCTGATCTGTGAGCTACCCGGTGAGTGTTCCCATGCCAGTGTGTTCATGCATATAAATCTGTTTACTAAACAGTTTCAACCTGCTCTAAGCACAGCCTGGAGTTATCTTATCTGTCCTGCTGAGGAAAACAAACAGATGCACCCAAACAGCCAAACACTCCTGGATCAGGAGTTCCTTATCAGCCCTGCTTCCCCCCACTGGCCTGTTGGGGAAGATGAAAAAGGAAAGCCTTATAAATATGAGTGCTTAGGTTTTGAGAATATGAAACCTGTAAGTGAAATGGAATTGAAAGCAAATTTCGATGTTTAGAGCCTTAGTTACTGGACAACTGGAGAACAACAGTGTGGCTGCTGCAGGTAAATCCCCTTTGGGTTAAACAATGCCCTTCTCCTCACTGAAAGCCCAAGGGGCAGAGCAGACCCCACTAGCTTGGCAGGAGGGGTCCAAAGAGTTGTTTTTAGGGTTTGAAATATAACACAGCATGGCAATGTGATGATTCTTATAGGCTGTGTGTAAATGCTGTAGGATTTGTATCTTGTATTAGATTGGTTGGTGTCAGAATATTCAGTGTAGGAGAAGATTTAATGGATTGTAATGGGAACTTCGCTCTCTTACTGCTGTTACTTCTCTTACTTCTCTTCAGCTCCTCTCTTACTTTGCTCTCTTGCTCTTGCTCTTCTCTCTCTCTCCCAGCTCTGCTCCCAGCTGCAGCTGGCAGCTCTCAGCAGGGCCCCTTCACCCAGCCTTGTGCAATAAACCACACAGCTCCAAGAGCAGCCTTGACTCCAGAGATCTCTCATCACCGTCCTCCCCGGTTCTCACAGTGGCCCAGTTAAACCCTCAGCCAGCCCTTCATTCATTTCCCAGCCACGGCTTTCTAGGAGCACCAGCCAGCATTTTGCATCAGCGTGGTTTTTGATCTCGGGAAGCTGCAATTCCCTGACAGTTTCTTTGCTTTCTGCATCCTGCAAATGCCTCCATCCCTTCAGCTTTGTCACTGCTTCCCCTCCTCCAGCCATTAGCCCTTCTTCTCCTTCATTTTGCTCCTGGATAACTCGTTCAAAGCATTAGGAGAGAAGAAGCCCCCCAAAAAGAGAAGTTATCCGAAGCCTGGCAGAATTTTGGCTTTTTATGTTTCCTTAAGGAAGGAAATAAAAGGGATAAAGTTCCAGGACACTCCTGGTCCTGAGCTCCCTGCTCCATGCCCTGGTTGAGATAAAGCTCCAAAAATTCCCTGACCTTTGGGAGAAGTGCCTGTGTTGTTCTCTGCCTGCTCCAGGTGGAAGGGAGGGGCAGCAAGGAGAATGCAGGGGCAGGAGGTCTGGATGCCCACCCTGAGCGCTCAGTGACAGTGGGACAGCACATCCCAGCCCTGGAGAGCTGCTCCAGGCACAGAGGGCACCTTTCCCTGCATCCCCGAGCCCAGGGACACCAGCACAGGCGTCTCCTGGTGTCTGGGACTGTCAGGAGCTTGGGAAAGACCTGCTGGGGACACCACAGAGTCAGGATCAGGCCCGACCTTCCCCTGCCAGACCTTTTCCTGAGGCTCCCTCCTTCTCTCCAGCTGAATTCCCACCCTGCTCAGAAGGGCTCTGTGGATTTCCCAGCCCAGCACACTCCAACCCCAGCTGCAAAATATCCCCCTCCCATGGCTGGTGCTCCCGCAGGGACCCTCCAGGGCTGATTCCCAGCACAAGGGAGCCCTGCAGGAGGTGGGAGTGGGATGGGCTTTACCTCCCAACCTAAAGCACTCCGTGATTCCCCAGGTCCAGCAGAGCAAGGTGCAGGGTGGGAGAGCATCCTTAGCTTGGGCACGTGGGAATTCCTGAGCCTCACCCCTGGGGAGGAACTTCCTTTTTCAGCTAGCAGCACCATGTGGACCCTGCACTGTCGTCCTGTTTTTCTAAAGTTCATTTCGGCCTTTTGATGTTTTACTTTTTGTGGTGGAGTTTCTCACGCACTTTTCATGTCAGTAATGATTGTTTTACATTCCTTTCTGGAGGAGGAGAGAATTGCTGGGCTGTTGGGTTTGACCAGTGTGGTTGGAGAGGAAAATTTCCATCCTCCAATCCACGGTCACTGTTGGAATTCTATAAATGTCGAGGTCTGTGACTAAACTGTCCCTTTTTGCCTTGGACATCTCAGTGTGTGAGTGTCCTTCATTGGTGTCAAATTGCAACAGTGCACCACCTCCCTCTGCCTCCCTGCCAAAACAATCCATGACTTTATCCCCAAATGGTGCAGCCCTGGGCATGTCTGATCCACCTTTTGCTGCCACTCGTGCCCACCCCAGGGCAAGGTGCAGGGTGGGAGAGCATCCTTAACTTGGGCACGTGGAAATTCCTGAGACTCATCCCTGGTCATCCCTGCACTCATCCCTGTGCAGATCTCCCTGCACAGCCTCAGGATGCAGAGCACGCCTCTGCCCAGGGCAGCCCCATTTCTCACAGGGATCATTCCAGCTGCATCCTTATGATAAAGGGTTATTTTAAGGACAGCACAAAAGATGCTCATATCTGTCTTGATATAAAGACATAAAGAGTTCTGCCTCAGCCCAGAGCCTCCTGCTATCTCTCCTCCTGAACCTGCAGAAGATTTTTCTTACCTGTCTTTAAGGTTGAACGTTTCCTCAGTGACTCTTGAGCAGGAGGCCTGATGGAAGATGCTTGGGCAGGAGTGATCAGAGCTCAGATTTCGCAGCAAATTAACTCATTTGTTTTCATATTTACACCCTGTTGGGCCAGGAGATGACTCTGCTGGTGTCAACCAACGATTCAAGTTAAATCAGTGGCCTCATCAACCCCTCCTCTCATGGGGATCAAGCCAAGGAGAAGGAGAGAAAGTCACCCAAGATATTTGGCTGTACACAGAGCAGCTTTAAGCATTTGTGGGAGTTGTTGCCAAATGCAGGGGTCAGGAAATTATTTGTCTGGTTGTCTTTCTGCAAAGACAAAAAAAAAAAAAAAAAAGCAGAAAAGTCGACAGAGAGGAGCTGAAAAATGTCACAGAACCACAGAGTGGGAAGGGACCCTCAAAGATCATCCAGCCCAACTCCTGGCCCTGCACAGATCCCCTGCACACCCATCACATCTGCCACCCTCTGCAGATGTCCCAGACACCCCAAGGTGTCCCAAAGGTCCCCAGAACTCTGTGATGAGGCACCTTCATCAAGTCCAAAGGGACAGCCATGTCCAGGCCAGGAGTGAGCTCCTTCTGGATGGGATGTTTTCAGCAGAAGGTTATCTGAAATCCCAGAGCCTTTCCATAGAAATTGGAAGGGGAGAACTTCCAGGGGGCTCTAAGTGAAGGTGAAATTCAGCCCACAGATCAAATCTGGCTAAAATAAGGAACAAGTTTGATACCTCACTGGTATCTCTGCCAAATCAGCTGTGCACTTGAAGGAGAGGATTGGGATTGGGATCTCCAAGGGACCCTGCAGTGTTCAGCTCCCCAGATCTTCTTGGAAGTCAAGAACCAGCTCCTGCCTCGCTTCAAATTCACGGAGAGCACAGAGCTGATTTTGTTTATTGTCTCTGCTTTCCATGCCCAGAGCTGCACCCCCCTGCAGTGGGGCCATCCCAGCAGCACCGACCTGCACTCCCTGCTCCTTCCTCTCCGGGGAAAGCATCGCCCAGGGAACAATTGATACCAGGGTCTTGCAACACCCAGGTTCTCCTCGGAGGTCTTCCACTGAAGGAACAAACAGGCCCAACCCTGCTCTCTTCAGGAGGTCTGATAAGATCACTGCCCAAGGGGCCGTGGCTGCAGGCCAGGGCTCTGTCCCAATAAACCATTTTCTGCAGGACCACCTTGCCTGGACTTGTCTTTCCACACGAAGCCAGGCAAAGCAAAGCACTGAGATGCTAAAAATGTGCAACTACTGTTGGTGTTTGTCCAACATCGGGAGGCTCATAAATCTCCCGGGGAAAGGTAGAACAGGAGCGTGATTAAGAAAACAAGAAACTTTCTGCATTGATTGCTCTCCTGCTCCTTCCAGAAAAGCTAT
Source organism: Phylloscopus collybita (assembly GCA_027886175.1). Classification (NCBI taxonomy): domain Eukaryota; kingdom Metazoa; phylum Chordata; class Aves; order Passeriformes; family Phylloscopidae; genus Phylloscopus; species Phylloscopus collybita. The sequence continues at coordinate 1,615,171 of JAJNNQ010000059.1, read as the reverse complement.
TGCCTGTTGATGAAATGCCTCCCTGTCTGGTTTCCAATCCAGCACTATCCCTGCAAGGGCTCTTTCCAAATTTTCTGCATTACAAGGCAGACACACGCACGGGATCAAAGAGAAAACACCAATCCATGCGTGCAGCCCTGTCCAAGGCTGGAGAGCAAAAGCCACCAGCAAGAGAAAGTTAAGAGACCACAAAGTGTCTTTTGTCTGCCTTTTCACTGCTGTTAAAGCCCCAAGCTGAGGCACATTTAAAAATACCAACCCGCTGGCTGCTTGTGATGTGCAGCGACTGACCCGTGCTGTTTGCAGCCACTGGGACAAACCCACCCCAGAGATCTCCAAGCTGTCCCTTCTGTGTCTGGCTGTCCCTTCTGTGTCTGGCTGTCCCTTCTGTGTCCAGCTGTCCCCTCGGGATGTGCTGCCCGTCTCCCCCATGCAAACGAGGAGGAGCAGTGACCAAAATCCTGCCGGGGGAACAGCAGAAGCAGCACAGCCCGGCACGGCTGGAAAGCAGCGCCGAGGAAGGAACATTTCCTGTTTTCCAGTAGCCAGCAGATACAAGGAACAATCCTTTGTGCTCGCTGCCAGCCAGGGAAATTGCTGGAGCTGCCGGCGTTTCTGAGGATGTGGTGTGTACACACAGGATCTGCTGGAGAAGGGGAGGTGGAATGTCACGTAGGAAGGAGAGGAGGACACCTGTGTCCAGCGGGGTGTCCGGGACAGGCAGCGCAGCTGACCAGTACAGCTGACCACTCCAGCCCCGCCGCCTTCCCCCGCTGTCCCAGGGGAAGGGAAGTTTGTGCAGGAGCTGTGCTGGAGCAGCTGCAGTGAGAGGGGACTCAGGAGGTCCCCAGCTCTGTCACAGCTCTGTGCTGAGGTGGGGTCAGCTCCTTCTGCCATGTCCCAAGAGGAAACGGCCTTAAGCTGCACCAGGGGAGGCTCAGATTAGGTATTGAGAACCAAAAATCACTGAAAGAGTGCTCAAGCATTGGAATACATTGCCCAGGGAGGTGGTGGTGGAGTCACCATCTCTGGAAGTGTCACAGATGTGGCACCTGGGGACGTGGTTTAGGTGGGATTTGGTGGTGCTGGTTTGATGGTCAGACTTGAGGATCTTGAAGGTCTCTTCCAACCTCGATGATTCTGTGACTGAGGTGAGTCTGAAAGAACTTGGGGTCAAAAAAAAGAACCGAAAAAGCAGATTCCTTTATTGAGGAGCCTCCTGCCTCTTCAGAGATCTCTCCTGCTCCCAGACTGGAAATGCAATGGAGCATCTTCCCCTGGAACTGGGATAAAGCTGGTTTTGCCCTAGCCTTGAGCTGATGTTTAAGACAAACACGATTTCCACCCAAACCTGGAGTTTGGGGGCTCGGCTCAGTCCCTGCTCTGGGATTTCAGCCATCTGCCAAGGAAAGAAGATGGGGATTAAAAAGCTTTTTGTAAAATGTTCCTGCCAAACACTCTGTAATGGTGCAGAGTTTCCAGACAAATTCAAGAAGAAGCCAGAAATTGTTCTTAGTGGCATTCTAGAAAGACATGGAAGAAGAATATTTCACTACAGAAACTTTCTCCTGATCTCTTTCCTTAGGATCCCTGTAACAATTCCAGTAGGACCCAGAATAATTAAGCCTCACAGCCTTGCAGAAAAAAATAAAATAAAATAAAATAAAATAAAATAAAATAAAATAAAATAAAATAAGATAACTGAAGGCAGGTGAATCATGGATAGGGCAGGATGTTCTCAGGGTCCTTTTGAAGAAAAGCTTGGCTTTATGTGCAGGATTAGGGAGACACTTGCAGCTTTGCAGAGCAGCTTCTCCTGCATGTGCCTTCCTGTGCTGCCCACAGCCAGGACCAAGACTGGATCATGAGAAATCAGCGTGGCTCTGAGCAGGCAGCTCAGCCCAGTGCCCCAGGACCTGCTGGGGACAGGCTGGACACTGCTCAGCACAGCCACAGGGCTGTGGTGGGTGTATCCCAGCAGGAATTCCATCCGTGGGCAGCAGCACCTGTGTCTACTCTGGCCACCTCCTGATGTCGGCCAGGGTCTGCCACAAGGCTGTGACCAGGTGTCCTGGTTTAGGGCAAATTTGGGAGGAAACCTCCAAAGGGAGGTTCCTCTGGAAAGCAAAACCCAAATGGTTCCTCCCCCCAGCCGGTCTGGGAAGAAACTTCCTCGGAGAAAAGTGGAAAAAACTATTTATTTAACAAACCAGATGCCCACGAGCACAAAGAATGAATAATATGAAACAACAAAACCTCTCAAAGAGAGATGGCAAACTGAGGCAGGCCTTGCCCTGGGTGCAGCTCAGCTCCCTCAGTCTCTCACCAGCCCCACTCCCTCCGCAGCTCCAGGCCCTGCAGGTGCCAGCCCTCGCTGCTCCTCTGGGTTTGTCAGTCCAGAGCAGATTTAAACAGTCCCAAGGAAGAGGAAAACAACAGTCCAGGGAACTTCTCTGCCTCAGCCAGCTCAAACTAACTCAGAGCACAGGAGATCTCTGTCCCAGCGCTGTCCGTGCCTCAGACCAAGGCCGCAGCCAGGCCCTGTGGCAGTCAGGCAGTTTTCTCAAAACAAACTGCACAAACTGCTGCTTCTTTCTCCCCCTTTGCTCCCAGAACCATTTGAAAAGTACAGAACTCGATATACAGCACAAGCAGAACAGACAACTGGGGATACAAGCAGCATAAAGTCACTTTAGGACACCAGGTGACCTTTAAAAGGTGAGCCCAGTGCTGAGGGCTGGCCTGAGGCACACCCTGGGTGTTGGATACAAACATTGGCATTTAGGGGGAGAAAAAAACAGCCTCTTGGCACAGCTGAAAATCAAAGGCAGAGTGGAGAGAGGTGCAGAGGTGCCGTGTTCCACTGGTGGGGCAGGGAAGTGCAGACACCACACACAGCTCCGGGGCTGAGGCAGAACCCCCGGACTCTGCTTCAAAGGAGAGGAACAAACAGCAAGACAATGGAATCTCCCACGGAGAGAGAGAGCCCCAGGTGTGTGTCCTCCACAACAAACACCACCGGGAGCAGCTGGAAAAGCCTGGGCTGCAGGTGTGTCACTGCCAGCAGGGATTTCAGCCCGCAGCACTCAGGGGATGGATCTGCTTTGCTGGACAGGTCAGGAACTGCTGGTGGGACCTGGTGGTGCAGAATGGCAGGGATTGCACCTGCAAAGTGCTGGCAAGGTGACTCAGTCAGGGTATTTCGTATGGGAATTATTGCACAAACAGCTCAGCTTGACACCGTCCATCTGATATTTAAAAACACAAATACTTTGAGTGGCCTGCTCCCTACTCTGGGGAAAATGAAGACAAGTGGCAGTGCTCTTTGTGTTCCAGCCCCCAGGCTGGCTCAGGCCATTCCCAAGGGAGAATTTCACTGATGTTGCACAGGGAAGAGGGGATGGCAACTCTTCTGCCACCACATCATGTCTGTGCCTGCACCTGCTGCCCTCCCTTTGGCTTAGAAAGGGGATTTTGGCCTCATTTGCACAGTTTGGTGGTGGATGGCAGTGGGGTGAGCTGAGCACAGGGTTCCAAACTCTCCAGGACGTGAGCAGACTCCCTGGGAGTCTTTCCAAAGTGTTGGGGTCCCTTTAGTGACAACCTCAAATGAGTTCCTGAGAGCTGAGACAGCCGGTCCCATTAATCACTCCGAGCAGCTCTTGCTCCTGAACGTGGGGACATCTGCACAGAAATCCCTCCAGCACTGGAGGAGCCCAGATTTTGATCCCAGCACATTGATTTCCTACAGGCTTTGGCTGGGGTTTGCCAGCTGTGCCCATGGGCACTGCTGTGCACAGGGCATGGCACTTGCATGAGAATGTGGCCAAGCCACAAAGCCACTCCAGAGCTTCTGAGGGGTGTCTTTTTGCCCTCTGTTTCAACACAGCTCAGCCCAGGGAAGTGGGTTTGTCCTTCTTGACACAGCAGGAGCACACAGAGCATCACTGAAAGCTGCTGCTTTGGCCCAAGCAGCTTCTGCCCCCGTTCTTTGTGCACTCCAAATGTGAGGAGAGCTCATCAGCTCCCAAGTGACCCTGCAGGATGTTACCTCCCACAACCTCCTACACTATTAAATTATGCCACCCAAAGCTGCCCCAAATTTGAGCTGAGGCTGCTTGTGGGTCCTCAGTGTCGCTGGGGTCAACAACAAGTTGACCTCAACAAGGGGTCCAGGGGCTTGGAGCTCCCTGGACCTCTGACACCCCAAAAATAGGGTCCCATGGGTGCCAGGCAAGAGTTTGGGAGGCAATAGGGGGAGTAGGCCTGGAGCAGGATCTGTGGGCAAGGAGACTCAGGGATGAGGCTGGACAAGCAGCCAAGCCAAGGGGGGTTAGCCAGGGAGATGTTCCCTCCAAGATCCCCTCATATCTGTTCTCTTAAAGGTTCCCTGTGCTGGTTATGGGTTCAAGCTCCTCTTGTTTATGCTCCTTTCTCCCAGCGCCAGTGTTGCATTCCTTTGGGAATGGTCTTTCCCTCAGAAACCCCCCAGAGCCTGTAATCAGGTAGTTTAACCCTACCTGTCCCTTATCTCTGACCTATGGCTCTGTGCCAGCTATCCCATCCCAGACAGAGACCAGATAAAAACCCCTGCTCCTCCATGTTCGCTCTTTTTGCCTCCAGAACCCTTCAAGAATAAAGCCTTGGAACCCCCTGAGGTCAGGAGCCTCTTTTGGATTTCTTTTCCCTCTCCTGAAACCTATCCCCCGCAAAGCCCCCCAAAATCTGAGCTAGCATTGCGGCCAGGGGGGCGGGAAAGGGGGGGGGTCAGTACTTCATGCCAGTGCACAAACAGGGATTTCATGTTTTCCCCCTTCCCCCTGCTCCTGCCTCTGCAGTGCTGGAATTCCCATTAACGTGCCAGCCTGGCACACAAACCCTTCTTCTTTCACTCAGCTCCCGTGGCTGTGGCTGCCAGCCCTATCTCGAGCCACATCTTCTCCCCATCCCTGTCCAAAAGCCACTCTGCCGTGTGCAGCTCCTCCCTTCGTGCCAAGAGCCCCAAACACGCCCCAGAGATCTCAGGTGAGAGATACCAGGGCTGAGGAGGACTCCTGCTCTTGAGGGAGATCACGAAATCGTGTTTTATTTTCCCTTTTGTAATCTTCTCCCGAACTATCGTTAGGAGGAATTTAACCTCTTGTTTTGCCAGAATAAACTTGTTCTCACCCTTAAGCATGTCTGGTATTAAAGGCAAGTCTAGGTGAAGCTCTGAAAGCTGGATTGGCATTCCCTGTTCCAAGACAATGCATCCAAACACAGCAGGGAGGGACACCTGGGACACGACTCCGCTTCGGATTGTCCTGGAGCTGCTGAATGTGCTGGGCCAGGCGTGGATTTGTCACAGTCCAGGTCTGATGGAGTCAGCAGAAGGAAGAAAGACACTTTGCAAGGCAGGCAACCCCCACGCTGGGACATTTGTGATAGGGTGACTTTGCAGCCTCCCTCCACCTGAAGGGACATGCAGGTGTCACCGTCCAGCCAGCCTGTGGGCCCAGGCTCCCAGAGCATTGTGATACAGGAGAGAAGACAGAAACACAAAATTATTTAGGCTGGAGAAGACCTCCAAGACCATTGAGCCCAAGCTGTGCCTGATCTTGTCCCCAACCCAGAGCCCTGAGTGCCACATCCAGGAATTCCTGGGGCACCTCCAGGGATGGGCACTCCAAACCCCCCTGGGCAAGGCCTGAGCTCCCTTTCCATGGGGAAATTCCTGCTGCTGCCCACCCTGAGCCTGCCCTGGCCCAGCCTGGGGCGGTTCCCTCTCCTCCTGTCCCTGTGCCCTGGGAGCAGAGCCCGACCCCCCCGGCTGTCCCCTCCTGGCAGGAGCTGAGCAGAGCCACAGGGGCCCCCCTGAGCCTCCTTTGCTCCAGGCTCAGCCCCTTCCCCAGCTCCCTCAGCCCCTCCTGGGTGCGTCCAGCTGGAGCAGAGCACGCTGAGGGACAGCAGAGCTCAGGGATCTGCAGCTCCTCCCGAGGGGCAGCTCCCATCCCTGCTCTGGGACAGGGGCAGCACCCAGGGCAGGGCTGGAGCTGGGCCAGGGCAGGCTGAGGCTGCAGAGCAGGGCAAGGTTCTTCCCCCAGAGGGTGCTGGGCACTGCCCAGGCTCCCCAGGGAATGGGCATGGCCCCGAGGCTGCCAGAGCTCCAGGAGCCTTTGGACAGCGCTCCAGGGATGCCCAGGCTGGGATTGTTGGGGGTCTGGGCAGGGACAGGAGCTGGGCTGGATGATCCTGGGGGGACCTTCAGCTCCAGGGATGCCCAGGCTGGGATTGTTGGGGTGCAGGAGCTGGAATCCAGGATCCCTGTGAGTCCCTTGGGCTCAGGGTGGTCTGTGGTTCTGTGACTCTGTTCTGCTGTCCCAGCTGACACAGGAGCTCTGGTGTTTCATGTGCAGCCTGGTTCCCACCTCTCAGTCACCTCTCCCTGTCCTGCACAGGGGCCACCTGCCCTGGGACACCTGCAGAGGGACCCTCCAGCCCAGGGGGTCTGTCTGGTGGGGTAGGGCTGCTGCAGCAGCAGCTCCTGTGGCCACCCAGGGCTGGATGAGTTTTATCTCCCTGCACTCCAAACATAATTAATCCTTGAACTTTCCCTCTCCTTTAAATCAAACCTCTGAAGGAGCAGTTGAGCAGGGGCTGGAGTGCTCTAAAAATCCTCATTAGAGCCACTTGGAAACCCCTCCCTGGAGGGAAGGAGCCCCTGGGGGGATGATGGAAGAGGATCTCCAGCACCTGGAGGTGTGGGAGCTCTTCACAGATGCTGCACAGCTGTCCTGGCTGAGGCAGCTGCAAACAGCTGGGGTTAAACCCTCGCTGATGAGTTGGGATTTGTGGGATGCAAAAAAACCAGTTTGTGGAATCCTACACAGGGGCCATAAGCCACGTGGGAAAAAAAAAAAAAAAAAAAAAAAAAGTTAAACTTTTTTTTAAGATCTCAAAATAAAAATACTCCCAAGTTAACAGAAAACTTGCAGGGTTTGGACATTTTTTTTTAATTAAAAAAAAAACAAACCTGACTTCTGAAGAAAGCTGCTGCTTCTGGGAAAGGCTCCATAAACTCCAAGGCTCCATAAACTCCAAGGCTCATTATTTTGTCAAAATAAAATAAATTAAAAAAAAAAAAAATCAGGCTAAGCTTTTCAGCAGGCACTGCAGTATTATTAATCACCTCCTTGGACAGTGCACATGTAATAAAACAAACTAAAATTGACTGGAAAAAAAAATTTTTCAAAGCAAAGGCCACTTTCCAACATCCTGACAAATGAAATGAGTGGATGCCCAAACAAAGGGCCAAGAGCACAATTAAGGCAAGGCAGGAACTGGAGGGGCAGTGCTGGCCCAGTGCACTTCACATGGAGCCTTTCATCCATCAGAGCCCCCAAAAGTGCTTCATCAAAATCATGGAGAGCAGAAGGAGAACAAAACGCCTGGGAGGCAGAGGGAGAAGATGAATGGAGAGTGTGGCACAAAGCAGGGAGGTGGGGAAGGGGCTTTCCACCCTCTCCTCTGACAGAAATCCCTTTGGGTCACTTACCTGCACTGCCTGTCTCTGGAATGATTCCATTTTTGTCCCTGAAGTAAAAGATGAGAACTGCCCAGCGCGGTGCCAGTGAAAGAGGGGCACTGACTGATGGAATATTTGCATATTTCCCATCCTTTTGCAAATTTTCCCATTTGTAATTTTCCTGTCTCGTCCTTTTCACAGCCCAGCATCACCTTCGCTCTCCCTCTCCTGCCACCCCAAGTTTTTGGTGGAGGTTTCTTTTGGTTTTTCCTTTCCCAGCCAAAGGAAAATTGCTCGACCCATCCCTCCTCACCTGGTGGTTTTCCACCTTCCATTTCATCCCACCCCAACCTTCTCCTTCCCCTGCCCTTGGCAGGCCCACCTGGAGTTTTTTCTCATTCTCCTGAGGTTCTGGCTGCCCTCAGTAATTCCCTGTGATCTCTGGATGGTTCATTGTTCCCCTTCCCTTTCAAGATCACAGGCGGTGCCGCCCAGGACGGTGTCGGGCTCACGAGTCAAAAAGCCAAAGTGGCACCTGCCCAGATCTGTGAATTATGGCCACACTCAGAGCCAGCAGAGGAAGCTGGAGAAGAAAAGCTCGTGTTTGAATAATACCCCAGCCATCCTTAATTTTAGCCATTATTTAGGGGTCTCTTGGTTAATGGTTGGCTGGATTTCCTGGACGGGGAAGGATTTTTGGTGTGGAAAAAAGCTGCATGAACACTGGTGAGGAGTGAACTCAGGTGGTTCATTGGTCATGAGCATGATGGTGCTGAGGAGAGCAGGGCAGCAGCACAGCCTTGCTGTCCCAGTCCTTGCTGTCCCATCCTTGAGCCATTTCCTGTTTGTCTTGGTTTGGAAAGACAGGGATCTGCCAGGGAAAGCTGGAGTTTCCCTTAGAATGGGGAATGTAAACCCCTCACCTCGCTAAATTATAGAGAAGGAGAACCTCCTTGAGATTTGGAAGCAAAAACTTGAGCCTCTGACCAGCTGATTTATTTTTTTATTTCACCAAATCCCGCCTCTCATTTCTGCATTTCTCTTTAACCCAAGGTTTCCCCTCACCCAGAGGACTCCAAAATCTTCTCTCCATTCTATCCATTAGACTGGCAACAAAGTTTGCCCCTCTCCTACCAGCCCACTCCATGAGATGCCACATCCATCTGCTCCTTTGGATCTATCCATATGAAATCCTGCTCTCCCTTTCAGTGGTGATCAGGGAAGTCCCCATCACATCCCTTCTCCAGGTCCAGCTCTTGCTCCTCCCTCCCCGAGCATCTGCCTCATTCCAAAGTGCTCACAGCACCCAGCTTGGGAACTGTGTCCTGAATTCCCTTCATGGAATCCCAGGATGGGTTAGGTTGGGAGGGACCTGAAATCCCGCCCAGAGCCACCCCTGCCCTGGCAGGGACACCTCCCCCTGTGCCAGGTGCTCCCAGCCCCAGTGTCCAGCCTGGCCTTGGGCACTGCCAGGGCTCCAGGGGCAGCCACAGCTGCTCTGGCAATCCCAGTCCACCACCCTGACAGAGAGGAATTCCTGCCCAAGATCCCATTTCAGTCCATTCTCCATCAGTTTAAAGACCATTCCCTGTGTCCTGTCCCTGCAGGCCTTGTCCCCCGTCCCTCTGCAGCTTGGGCTGCCCAGAGCTGGGATCCTGGGTGGGAATTGCCAGGGAATCCCTTTGTCTCCCCTTTTTATCCCAAGGGCTTTGGCTTCCCCTTTGTAGGGAGTGATCCCAGAATCCTGGAGTGGTTTGGGTTGGGAGGGACCTGAAATCCCCCCCAGAGCCACCCCAGCCCTGGCAGGGACACCTCCCCCTGTGCCAGGTGCTCCCAGCCCCAGTGTCCAGCCTGGCCTTGGGCACTGCCAGGGCTCCAGGGGCAGCCACAGCTGCTCTGGCAATCCCAGCCCAGCCCCTGCCCACCCTGCCAGGGAACAATTCCTTCCACACATCAAACCTCAATTTCCCCTCTTTCTGTGTGGAGCCATCCCCACTTTTCCTATCCCTGCAGTTCCTGATGAACAATCCCCCTCAGGCCCTGGAGCCTGACCAGGCTCCTCCAAAGGACTCTGAGTGACCATCCACCCTCAGGCAGGAGTTTGAAGTTGCTGTTGGTGTCTTTACCAATTCACAGCTCTCCTCTGTTTCCTCACCATGGTGAAACTGGAGAGGTTTACTCCTTTCCAGTTTGGAAATCCAGAGGGAATGCTTTGCTCTGCTGGTGTCCTGCACATGAACAAGGAGATTTTCCCAGTGATTTGCGTGCCAAGAGTCCCCATTGCATCATCAGGTGGCCACAGCCCCCTGACCTGGCTCTTGGAGAGGCAGCTGTGACATCATCCCTACCTCAGGAATTGTTTACACAGGAATGGGAAGACAGAGGCCTCAAAACATGAACTAAAAAAAAGTATTGAATTACTCCAGTTTCCAACTTCTTTTTGTAGTGCAAACAACTGCATAAATTACGGGCAGGGGGGGGGGGGGAAATCCACTTTAAAATGGGTGAAAAAAAATGGAATTTTATCCTTTTCTTTTGCTGAATGGAACATTTACTTCATTGTAAACTAGCCACTTTCTCTTGTTTGAACTCCCAACAAACCAATGAAGAAGAAAACAATTATTGACCAAGCTTTTCCATTATATATATTTATTTTTTTTTTTTTAAATCAAGACTTTCCCTCCTTATAAGGAAAGCCAACAGCCTTTGTTCTGAGGTAATTCAAGTGTCTCCACTGGCAGGAAAGTTTCCAAGTTTTCAGTTTAGATGTTTTCCTTTGTGTGCCTGACCTTTCCTCCAAGCTCCTGCCCTCTCCCTTTAATCTCTAACCAGCACTTTGCTGGCGTGGTCGGGTTGGGTTTTTCTGTTTTCCTTGAGAGCAGGTCCACGCCTCTGGAGTGCACTCAGTGCTCCTGCTTTCCTCCTGACCAGGGAAAACTCATTCCTGCTCTTCCAAGAACAAAATCCCAAGGTGTTTGGAGGTTGCCCAGCATTGGGAAAGCTGAGGTTTGTGCTGTGCCCTGTGCACTGAAACTCACCTGCATCCCTGGAATGTTCCAGGCCAGGCTGGATGGGGCTTGGAGCAGCCTGGGATAGTGGAAGCTGCCCCATGGCAAGCCATGGAACCAGGTGAACTTTAAGGTTTCCTCTGACCCAAACCATTCCATGATTCCATTATTCTGTATTTGAGCTGTTGTACAGATCACCTGCCCACTCTTTTCCTATTTTAAGTGTCCTCTTGTCCAAAAAAAACCAAAAAGGGTGAGTGCTCCACTCTCCTTGTGCTCCAGGCCTCCACTTTTAACATGGATTTTACTCTTGGTTTGGCCCTTCCTCTAAGGGTCACTGGGAAAATCAAGGCTGGAACTGGTAAATTAAAATTTCTGTTGGGGTGATTCTGCTGCCCTTCCACACACAGAGGAGGTTGGAGATTCCACCTGAACAGGAGGGAAAACAAGAGGATTCTGTGGGATCAGGCACTGGACAGCACAAGGTGACGCAGGAGCAGAGATCCCTGCGATGTGTTAGACACCAGCAGAGAGCCAGGGAGGGGAGCAGCTGGGATGGGATGGGAATGGGGATGGGAATGGGGATGGGAATGGGGATGGGAATGGGAATGGGAATGGGAATGGGAATGGGATGGGAATGGGGATGGGAATGGGAATGGGACTGGGACTGGGACTGGGACTGGGACTGGGACTGGGAATGGGAATGGGAATGGGAATGGGAATGGGAATGAGAATGGGAATGGGAATGGGAATGGGATGGGAATGGGACTGGGACTGGGACTGGGACTGGGACTGGGAATGGGAATGGGAATGGGAATGTGATGGGACTGGGATGGGAATGGGAGTGGGAGTGGGAGTGGGAGTGGGAGTGGGAGTGGGAATGGGGATGGGGATGGGGATGGGGATGGGGATGGGGATGGGGATGGGGATGGGAATGGAAATGGAATGGGAATGGGAATGGGAATGGGAATGGGAATGGGAATGGGAATGGGGATGGGAATGGGAATGGGACTGGGATTGGAACTGGGACTGGGACTGGGAATGGGAATGAGACAGGGACTGCATCTGGAATTGGAACTGGACTGGGAGTGAGATGGGGATTGGAACCAGGATTGGAACTCTGATGGGGATGGGGAGTAGGCAGGGGCTGAGACTGGGACTGTGACCGGAACTGGGGCTCTGCCTGGTGCTGGGGCTGGCACCTCCTGGTGCCACGGCAGCAGCCAGAGGGCTGACACAGGGAATGGGCAGCTGCTGCCACTGCTCCAACCTCCAGCTGCCGAGGAGGACCACGGACATTTGCCTCTCCCAGGCCAGCAGGCAGAGTTTGGAGCTCCCTCTGGAGCTGAGGCTTCTCACCTGCAGCATCACAGGCACCTCCAGAGAGGTGATGCACGGAGACTTTTCCCAGCTCCTGGCTCCATGGGGGCTGAGGGGAGGAGAGATTTCCATTTTGCTGGAATGGGCACCTCTGGACAGCAACCAAGGGCCCTCAGAGAGGAAAGAGCAGCAGAGGGACCAATCCTGCCCCTCAGTTTATTTCTGTTTGTGACAGTGGCACCGCTGGAACCATGGGTTGTGTCATAGGAGATATGAGTCATCATGGAAAGGTTGGGAAAGAAGAATTCCAAGACCTCCAAATCCAACCTTTGACTGAATCCTCCCCGTGCCCACTGAACCACATCTCCAAGTGCCTCTTCTGCTTGGGTTTTGAGCACTTCCAGGAATGGTGACCCCAGCAGCCCTGGGCAGCCTGTGCCAATATTCAAACACTCTTTCAGTGGAGAATTTTTTCCCAATATCCAACCTGAACCTCCCATGGCATAACTTGGAGCTGTTTCTCCTTGTTTAGCTCCAGGTGTCTGGGGAAAGAGGCTGAACTCCACCTGGATACAACCTCCTGTGGTGTAGATGTGGAGTCCACGTTTGTGAAGCACAGTGGGCTGAAAACTCCAGGGCAAATACAATTATGAGTCTTCACCATTTATGGAAAGGTCACATCCCTTTGGGGGCAGTGGGACAAAGCCTCTGAGATGGCACAAGGAGCCCACAGAAGTACAAATGTGCCTCTTGGGTGGAAACCTCGCTTGGGTCTGATGGAGAGCTCAAATATGAGCCCAGATCAGGAAAAGTCATTCCTGGAAGAAGATCTGAGGTGCTCCCTGGGTCTCCTTTGGAGAGGGACACCCCAGCATGGAGCAGGCGAGGACCAGATCAGGTTGGGCAGGATGGAAGAGTAGAACACCAAGATATCCACACGTGGATAGAGCATGAGATCGTGGAGAGGGAAAATAACCTGGATCCAGCCTCCCTTAGCTCCAGGGGCTTCTGGGGTGACGTTTTCCTTATGAAGAGAGCAGGAGAATGGAAAGGGAGAAAAGATAACAAAGGGAGATGGGATGCAGGAGGCCCAGAGATAAGAGAGGCTTGGGATGGCCTCAATAAAAGGGATCAGAGGCAGGGCTGACCAGCTCTGGAGGGGCTCCAACATCGTTTGGAGAGCAGGAATGGGGAATAAGAGCAAAGAGAATCCCCTGGAGCAGGAGGGTCTTCAACAGGGGCAGCTCCAAGCGGGGAGAGTTCTCCAGGGCCTGCTGTGCACCCGGGGCTGGGGGAGCTCACTGCTCCATTCCTGTTGCAACAGCTCTGCTCAGACACCCGTGAGTCACCCCAGCATTTTTAGCTCCTTACATAACCACTGCCAAAAGGGAAGGTGTTCCAGCAGAGCTGCCAACACAAATGCCCAGGGACCAGCTCTGCACCCGCTGGGATGAGTAAGCACCGGCTGCAGCACGAGCTGGGAGCATCTCTCACACCTCACCAGGTGTTTTGCAACAGGGATGAGCTGGAGCTCTGCCTCTGGTGGCAGCTGTTTTACCAAATACAGCCCTGCTGGGGCAAAGCTGTGGAGAAAAAAAAAAAACCAAAAAAAAAAACCCAGCCAGGAACAGATCCATGTTTGCAGTGCAAACCCTGATCCCTGCACAGCCCCTGCTCCACGCTCCAGCATCACACCCGAGGGGTTTTCCTGCCACCACCTCTGCAGAGCCCAGAGATCCAGGCTGGTACCAAGTTTTACACGCTTTGTTTCCCTGCTGCGAGTCCACAGGCACAGCAGAAACTGAATTAACCCTTTTGGGATCAAGGTGAGCCTCACTGCAAACCAGGGCTGGGTCTGCAGGTCTGATTCAGTCCTGAACAGCAACAGAATCTTCTTAAATCACTCAAAGTTGTGCCCTACTGAGTTAAAACTCTAAGGTTTTGTTTGTTTGTTGTTTGTTTTTTGTTTTTTGTTTGGTTTGGTTTAGTTTGGGGTTTTTTTTGGTTTGGTTTTTTTTTTTTTGGTGGGTTTTTTGTGGGGTTTTTTGGGGCTTTTTTGGTTTTTTTGTTGTTTTCTTTTTTTTTTTTTTTTTTTTTGCCACTGAACAAGCGTGAAGGGGCCTTAACAAAAAAAAAAAAAAAAAAAAAAAAAAAAAAAAAAAAAAAAAAAAAAAAAAGCAAGCAGCATTTCACTGTGGGGTTTTGCAAATTTTTGCATCTCACCTGGCTCCCCCAGAACAGCAGCTGCCTCATACCTGCCCACTGCAGGGAGGGAAACTCCCTTTATTAAAAGCTTCTGTCCCCAGGAAACAGAATGCCACCCTCACCTCGAAGGTAGACACCACGCCCTGCACTTACTGCTCGCCAGGCTGGTAACCACTTCAAAGCAGCACTGCCCCGAGGAGTGATGATTCCTGAGAGGGTTAAATCAACATTTCCTAGGGAAGAACACCACAGGGCTGTGCTGGGCAGAGCTCTGTGCTCAGCACATCTGGCTGTCTGGCCAGAGCTGAATGCTGGAGTCTCTCTGACAGCAGCAGGACGTGGCTTGGGTGAGGGATCAGCCCAGAAATTCTTGTGTCTCTGTGTTTCAGGGTAAGTAAAGGAAAGCTGACAAATTCAGCTCCAGTGTCTCCTTGCCCAGTGATGGCACACAGGTTTTAAGAGAGTTGGAGCCCCAGAAACTCTGGAGTCTCTGTGTTTCAGGGTAAGTGAAGGAAAGCTGACAAATTCAGCTCCGATGTCTCCTTGCCCAGTGATGGCACCCAGGTTTTAAGAGAGTAAAAGAAGCTCGTTAAATACGCGTGAAACTTCTGCAGTGATGTTAAAGTGGGTTTTGTTTTTTTTTTTAAAGTTTTCTTACCCCAAAACCTGATGAGAAAGTCGGGCCCTGGGCATGGGAGGAGGCACTGGAGGGTCCCTGTCCCACCTTGGTACAAAATCCTGTCTCAGCCAGGGTGTTCCAGAGGAGGTAGAAATGAAGTCACAGCCCACAGGCAGCAAGGTCCCAGACCAGCCCTGCAGCACAGGATTAGCCCAGAATGACTGATTTATCAGAGACCAGGCAGGAAACCCCTTTCCTCCAAGAGGAATTGAATATTCCACCCTGTCTCCTCATAAAGAGGTGTCCCCTTGTTTTTCAGAGCAAGTGAACCTGCCAAACCCAGCTCAGGAAGGTTTTCTTACCCCAAACCTGGTGATAACCTGGTGATAACCTGGGCAGGGAAGGAGATGCTGGAGGGTCTCATTCTCACCTGGGTATGAAGTCCCACCTCATCTGGGGTGTTCTGGAGGAGATAAAGCAGAATTCAGAGCCCACAGGCATCAAAGTCCCAGGTCAGCCCTGGTCAGCAGCACCAGATCAGAGCAGAATCACTCTTTTACCCAAGGAAGAGCCCCCTTTTCTCCAGGAGGGATTTCCCTGTCCAAACCCCCAGCACCAACACCAGGGCAAAAAGCTGCTCTCTCAAAGTCTCCTGGTGTTCAGGGGCCTACTCCCAGCACCAAGGCAGCTCCTCAGGTCTGGGTTTATCAAAGACAAAACTCATTTTTTTTTCCAAAGCCAGGCTCATTTCTCTCCTACACACAAACCTGGCCACTCAAATAGCTCTGCTCTGAAATTACTGCTCTTTTTTTAACCCCAAACCACCCTGCTGGCCTCGGGCAGTGCCCTCAGCACTGCCTGCCCTGCTCCTTGTGCCTCAGAGCTCAGCGGGTCTCAGGTAGTTGCCCAGTTTAAAAAAAATGAAATAAAATAAAATAAAATAAAATAAAATAAAATAAAATAAAATAAAATAAAATAAAATAAAATAAAAATAAAATAAAATAATGAAATAAAATAAAATAACAAAATAAAATAAAATAAAATAAAATAAAATAATGAAATAAAATAAAATAAAATAAAATAAAATAAAATAAAATAAAATAAAATAAAATTAAAATAATTACCAAATATTTTCTGGTAATTGTGATTACCAATTGGTAATTACCAATTACCAGAATCTGGGCACTGCATTCATAATTCCATGAGGGACACATTTTCCTCCTGGCTCTCTGAGAGAAGCTCACTATCCCACATTTCTCCATTTCTCGTGCCCCTGCAGCCTCCTCCCCCAGCACCCACCCCTGACTTCCAGGGTAGGTCTGATATCCTTGGAGCAAGAGCACGGTTCCCTGTGGGATGGGATCAGAACTGGGGATCATCAGGATCATTTCCTTTGTCCCTCAAGCTGGTGTCTCTGATCAGCTGCTCCCTGTGGAAGTCCCTTTGAAAAGGGACATTTTAAAAAGGATCTCTGGTTCAGAACATGCACTTAAAATATACAGATAGCAGGTATTTATAATCAGGGCCTCGCTGCTCTTTGTGCCTTGTTCAGAAAAGAAAGATCTTGAGTGGTAATAATTTACTCAGTATAACTGCAAATAACACCTTTAGTGGGCAGTGTGTAAATATATTGTTTTAATGCTGTTTCCTTGGCATTACATGGATGTAAAGAAGAAAAAAAAAAAAAAAAAGGTTGTATTTCAGTAAGAAGTCATTGCATTATTTGATTTTATTATCTTGTCTTACATTTTTACTCATCAGAGGGAACCATCTCTGATGTCTCCTTGCCCAGTGAGGGCACACAGGTTTTTAAGAGAGTAAAAGAAGCCCATTAAACATGCTCAAAACTTTTGGAGAGATGTTAAAGCATTTTTTCCTTTGGGAAGAAGGGCTGGCTCAGCCTGGGCAGAGCCCAGCAGCTGTCAGAGCTCTGCTCTGCACCACGACTCGTTCCCTGCTGCTTGCAAACCATGCTCAGACTGAGAATTTGTGCACCAGCCACGATTATTTAGTGGAGCTGGGGGCTCCATCCAGCAGCTGCAGGTGGCTCCTCGCTGAGAGGCCAGGCCTGGCTTTTCCAGTAACAAATGCAGTTAAAAAAATGCATAAAACTCGTTCATGCTACAGCCCCTGGAGTTAATCATTAACAGTCCCAGTACAGGAGGAGAGCTGCAATGACAATAAACCATAACAGATTTCCTTGAAGCACCATCCCTTGATTTCAGAATTGCTTCTTTAAACACCCGATAATTTTCTAGATCAGTGTCACAGGTAGGTCAACAGAAGGGTAGATTGTCCTGCATTCCTGCCTGATTGCACCCGTAAGCAAAACTCTCTTATCAGTTTCAGAACTGATTCCAAGACGGTGCCACCAGGGCCCCTGGGCTGCAGCAGCAGCAGCAGCAGCAGCATCCCTCCTCTCCAGCACAGCATCCCCCCACTGCCCCTGGAGACACAGACTGGAGAGGAGGTGGAGCACAAAGCTGAGGGATCCCTCTGCGAGGATGGAGAGAGGCTGTCCTGTTCGCCTGGGACCAGCCAGGGAAGTGAAAGTGAAACTCAGAGATGATGTGGTTATGGAAATGCCACCTAACTGACAAGGCTGTACTCCACACAGACTCCGACTTCAGAAGGCTGAAAATGACTCCTTTATTTCTGGGGTGTGTCTCCCTTTTATCCTGTTCTACACAGAGCAGTTGGATTGGGGAAACAAAGACAAAACCTCTTCAATCATTTGCAATCTGACATTGGTCAGAGCAGAGGGACAGCAGCAAGAAGTCCCTCCTAGGGAAAGGAACTTAGAGTTACTGTGCCCTGTTCTTTTCTGGTTTTTCTAAAGTTCTTCTAAAGTTCCTTCAGCCTTCTGTGTTCACCTTTTGAGATGGAGTTCCTCACGCACTTTCCATGTAAGCAATGATTGTTTTGCATCCCTTTCTGGAGGAGGAGAGAACTGATGGACTGTTGGGTTGACCAGTGTGGTTGGAGAGGACAATTTCCATCCTCCAATCCACGGTCACTGCTGGAATTCTATAAATGTCCAGGTCTGTAAATAAACTGCCCCTTTTTGCCTTGGATATCTCAGGGCCTGAGTGTCGTTCATTTGTGTCAAATTGCAACAGTTCCAGTTACAAAAACATGGCTCTTGTCTACAGAAAATTCCCTGGGAAAAGAATTTCAGAAAACCAAACCCTCTCAGGCACCAACCAGGGCTGCACCTAAGAGGTGGCAATAGGTGGGAAAATCTCGGTAGGCACCGGGCTGGGCATTAGGAAAAAAAATCTCTTCTCAGGAATTGTTGGAACCCTGGAGGCTGAGGATTTCAGGCTTCCTGTGCTGACAGGAACTGACCCTCAAGCAGGCACCTCATTCCACCTGAGGCTGTGGAACGGATGTAGTCACTGCCTGTCACGTTTTGGTTTTCTGAAATTCTTTTCCCAGAGACAAAACTGGTAAGCAAGGGCATGTTTTTCTAAACTATCCTGTTTTTCACATCCCATTCTCAAGGAGGGAATTTGCTTGATGGTCCTTTGGTGTGACCAATGGGTCCAAGGGTCCCACCTCTTAGGTGGGCGCGTTGTAGAAAGGTATAAAAATAAATTTTGAGAATAAACCAGCCCCTTTTTTGGAGTCATCAGCCTTCTGAGCACGACCTCCCGCCTTTCTTTCGTGTCCAACAGCGACAAACGGGCTTCCAAGATTGAGGGGTGGCACTGGGGTTGTGGAGGATTCAGGGTGTTGGCTCAGCTCTTCCTCTTTCACTTTCATGGGTTTGGGTGGTACACTGTAATTGGGTGAAAAGGTCTGCATTGTGGACCACGGGTCATTGGGTTAAAAGTAAAAGTAATCGAGGTGTCACCTCGTTATTGGACCATTAGTGCTTAAAAGGTCTTGGAAAGAGTTAGAGACAGAAGTATTTTCACCTCGTTAGCCGGAGCTCACAACTCTGAGACTGTGCTAGAGATAAGAATGAACAAACATCTGAGTCCAACACGAAAACTGCCTCTCTTGAGTTCTAATCCCGGGTCTAACAGAAGACAAAGAAGATCAAAACTTCACAAGGAAATGGAAGGGGCTGCTCAGGGCAGTGGGGGAGTGACCAGCCCTGGAAGTGCTCAGAAGACAAGCAGAGGTGGTTCTTCGTGGTCTGGTTTAGTGCCACGGTGGGATTCAGTCAAAGGTTGGACCTGGTGATCTTGGAGGTCTTTTCTGACCTTAATGATTCTGTGAAATGGTGAATGTGATCCAAGAAAGCTTTGCTTGCTCACAGTCCTTGAGTTATCCTACAGGAAATCCAGGCAGAGGTCTCCCCACACACCTAGTGCCGGGGATCACCAGCATTCCCAGGTGTTCCCAGCTGACAGGGAGCAGCAGACAGGCAGCTGTGTCCCTGGCTCTCCACTCTGTGCTGCTGCAGTGGTCTCACCCCTTGCCCTGGGAGCAGCACCTCTCTCTCAGTACTCGATTTCTACCCCTTTTCCAGGCAGTGCAGCTCTGAACCTCACAATGATGAATTCCTGCTGCTGGAGCAGCACCACGACCCACAGAGAAACCTTTAGCTGGCCCTGCCTGTGCTGCAAACCCCATCCCCTCTCCCTCCCATCGAGCCCTGGAAGGTTTCCCACATGCTGGGACCTGGGGTTCATTCTTTGGCTCAGAGCTACACGGGGTTGGCTGATCTGAGCAAATCACTGAGTCACCAGGGGCTTCCTCCACACTCAGGACACCAGGGAACACCTGGACCTGCCTTGTTCTCCTTCCCCATCAGAGGCTTCCTGGGGGCAGTTGAGAACTCACACCAGAGGTGAAGTTCTGCCACCCATCCCAAGGGGTTCTGCAGGAACAGAGCTACAAAATCATCAGTTCTGGTGGTTGAGCAGGGCCTCGGGGAGCACTGGGCATCTCTGATGGGCAGCAAACCTTTCCTCTCCACTGCCAGCACTCTGACCCTGCTGCTCCTTCTCCTGTCTGGATGACAAGTGTTATTCCAAGCCTGCAGGCGAGCTGTAAATACAAAAACATGCACACCCTCCATTAACATTAGCAACAATATTTAAATCACACTCTAGAGGCTAATTGGCAAAAACTCAAAGGTGACACAGAGAGAGCAGCCCTTGAACAAAGCATCAGATGTGGAGGTGCTGTTCCAGCTTGCCCGGGCTCTCCCGCTCCCCCTGATCCGAGAGGGCAGATCCAGCAGGGCCCAGGCAGTGGGAACTGGGCTCCCAGGGTGCCAGAAACACACAGAGATGAGGCTGGAGGTCTCCACGGCGCAGAAAAGTGGGTTTCTGTCCAAGGTATCACAAAGAGCTGCCGGCAGAATCTCAGAACCACGGAGCGGTGGGGTTGGAAGGGAGCTCTGGTGTCACAGTGTCGTTGTGGGACACAATAAATGGAGGCAGGGAGTGATAGTTTTTCAGAAGGCTGCAGTGGACCTCTTAGCGAGGAGGAGCTACCGGTTTATTTTCTGGGCTTCTTTTATGCTTTTTACAAATGTGCCCACCTTAGAGGTGGGACTTTTGGGAACTATTGGTCACTTCCAGAGACCACCACGCGAAGTCCCTCCTCTGGGAACAACTGTGCAAAACAAGATAGCTTACAGAACGTGACCTTGTTTACCAGTAAGAGTGCTTGGGAACAGAATTTCCTAAAACCAAAATATGGCAGGCACAAAGCGTGGCAACATCATAGCTCTGCCCAGGCAGGGTGGCCCGGAGTGTCACTGTTGGACACGAAAGGAAGAGGCAAATCTTGTTCAGAAGGCTGATGCTCCCCAAAAGGGGCCGATTTATTCTCCAAAGCTATTTTTATACCTTTCTACAATGTGCCTACCTAAGAGGTGGGATCCTTTGACCCATTGGTCACATGCAGGGGTCAACAAGCAAAGTCCCTCCTTTGGGAAAGCGTGTAGAAAAATATATTGGTTTATGTTGTATCCCTCTGGGGAGGGTTTACCCCAGAAGGAGCCCCAAAGCTGTAACTGTGTGATGTGACCCTACCTTCCCCTGCTATCTCTGACCAATTGGCTTAGTGCCAGATATCTATCCTGGGACAGAGGGTCTACATAAACCCCTGTTCTTCCTTGTTCGTCCTCTTTACCTCGTGCTCTTTTACCTCCTTGGCTCTCTCTTTCGCCCTGGGATCCCCTTCTTGGAATAAAGCCTTGGAACACATCTCAGGGTAAGAGCCTCCTTTGGTTTTATGTCCCTATCCTGAGGTTTCCCCTCACCCTAACCTCCCTAAATCTGAGCTAGCAGCTGATCTCGGGGGGCTGAGGAAAGGGGAACACTTCAGGTTTACAATAACGTGACCTTGTTTACCAGTTCTGTTCCTGGGAACAGAATTTCCTGAAATCAAAACATGGCAGGCACGAAACCGTGGCTACAGGGAGCAGGTGACACAGGAACACAGCCAGGTGGGTTTGGGATGCCCCAGAAAGGAGACTCCAGCCCCTCCCTGGGCAGCTGTTCCCATGCTCCGTGGCAATAAATCCCCTGTCAAGTCACGCTGAGGTGGGAATTGTTGTGTTTTGTTGTGTGGCCACTGCTCCTCACCCTGTCCTGGGCACCCCTGGCACTGTGCCCAGGTGGGCTGAACCTCCAGGATTTTCACTGGAAAGGGGGATCCCTCCCCAAAAGCAGGATGCAGCAGTTGGAGTTACGACCTGTATTTGACATCTCCCTCAACTCCCAGCTCCTGGCTCGATGGCAGGGACGTCAGACTCCGCTCTTTCCACAGAGACTCCCTGTCGAAAAAGGCAGGCTTCAAACGTGACATTTGCTGGCTCAGGATCAAAAAATAAAGCCTTTAAATAGACCCACACTGACATTCTCTACACAGCCAGATGCTGAAGTCAGTGTAAAACCGGAGTCGTTTTCACACAGGCCCGCGATCTTTAACATTTCTGAGCTAAGAGAGAAAAGTACTTCACAAAGCCCTCTGGGGATACGTGACCCACAAACCAGCAGCTGAACCGCGGGCTGGCAGGAGCTGCAGCTCACAGAGTGGCTTCATTGAGGCAGCTCCACTTCGTTTTCCCCCCGAATTTTCATGCCTTTCCCAAAGCTGTGAGTCAGGGTCGTGAGGATTCCCCAGCTGCCCCCCGTGGCTGCCCTCCTGCTCCTCTCTCAGCAGCCAGAGCGGGGCGAGTTTGCAGCAGCAGTTTGGGATGCCCCAGAAGGGAGACTCTGTCACAACCGACACAAGAACTCACACCCACACCTTGCAATGTCCGAGGTGGAAAGAAGAAGGACTTTATTTACAGAGTCAGCATTTATCGAATTCCAGCAGTGATCATGGATTGGAGGAAGAAAATCTTCTTCTCCATCCACTGGACCATGCAGCAGTCCGTCAACAGTCTCTTCTTTTATGGAAAGGATGTAAACATCTCTAGATTTCACTATAACAAATGGCTTGTTTATGTGAAAGTGTATTTGACTCTAAAGACACAGAAGGCTAAAAACAAGAACTTTTACAAACTCCTTAAAGGAGACAGAGGAGAACGGCAAAAACCCAGACAACAAGACTCCACACCTCCTGTCTTGACCTCTCTGCCCCATCCCTTTCCTTTCTTCTCCACCACTCCCGGGGTAATGGAGGAGAAAGGCAAAAGGAGGAGGCTGCAAAGGGGCAACAGCCTTGGGAGCTTGGAAAAACTCCTGTTTTCCCAAGGGAATGGCACACATGGAGCGTGCCCACAAATCCCCAGGGCAGGGTGGGGTGTGTGAGGCACTGCTGAGCCCCCTTTTCCCTGCCGTGGCAGCAAGAAGGGATGATTCCTGTCTGCATTGGTGTGTGTACAGCACCTTTCAGCTGAGGTTTTACAGGTCACAAAAGAGGCTGAGAAGGGACAAAAACCCTCAAGGGGCAGGATCTGAACTGTCCAGCCATTCCCACAGGACACCCTCCCCTCTGCCCAGGGATCCAGTTCTCTCCATTGTGCCCAAAACTTCTTTTCCATCCTCCCCGTTCTCTGCAGTGACACTGTGAGGCTGCAAGGACCCATCTGGTTTGACACTTGGTGTTCACTTCAGGCTGGAGAATTCTCCCTGTTCCTGGTCAGGGCTCCTTTGCTGCACCCAACACTTGCCATAAATCTGCACCTCAAGGAGACTTTGGCCAAGTTCACGAGCAGCCCAGATCTCCCATCCACAGCCCCCTGAGGCTGTGCCTGTGCCTGTGAGAGGCTCCTGTGCCCAGCACAGCACCCAGAGCTGGGCACAGAGTTGGTGTCACCCTCCCCAGGCTCCTCAGGGCACTCCTGCCCTCTGGCTCTCCCTCAGAGCATCCCCCGAGGCCATTCCCAGCTGGTTTATCCCGCTGGAGCCTGGGAAACCACCACAAAAAACAATGAGAGTACAAAAAAAAAGCTCAGAAGAGAGCTTGGAGCCAGGCCCTGTGCCCTGGAGAAGCCCCCCTGAGCAGTGGGATGTGAGCTGGGCTGGCGGTGGGCTCTGCCTTTAGCAATAGAAACGCAACACATTGAATACAAATATTTACTGTAAATGAGGCCAACTCCTTTCACTGCCCACGCCACAAGTGTGAGCTGACACTGGGATGCCCTTTCCTGCTGCTGCTTTCTCTTTCACCGCTCCACACCTCCTGTCTTGACCTCTCTGCCCCATCCCTTTCCTTTCCTCTTGTCCTATTTTCTTTAAATCCAGAAACTCGCCCATTGTGGAAAGTGCAAGGAAAAGTGAAAGGGGGAAAAGGTGAAAGGAAGAAAATGGAATTGATCCCTGCAGTTGTAACAACAAAAAGGCAGAGAGAAAAAGGAAGGGGAAGGAAAGGAGATAAAGGAGATAAAGGAAAGGAACAGGAGAGCACAGCAGTGGGGTGGAGATGGGGAGAGAGGTGCAAAGAAAGTGGAAGAGGAGAGGGAAAGGGCTCCCTGACTGAGGGAAGGTGCTCAGTCATCCAACAGCACCCACAGGGAGCAGCGGGTGGGGCAGGAGTGCACAGCTGCAGCAGATGTGCTGCTGGGGAGTGGCTCACTGTCAGCCAGGGCACAGAGAGCTGCGAGCTCCCTGCAGCCCCGAGAGCAAGGGAACCTCCTGCTGCACCAGGCAGGGCCCTGGGGCTGAGCGTTCTCCCCGTTAACTCAGAGACCTTCTCCCCCTGGCCCAGCCTGGTCCCCTCCCTGCTCACAGCCTCCTCTGGCTGCACCAGGCCCTGCTCTGCCTGCTCTCCTCCACATCCTGCCCTGTGGCTGTGGGGCACAATGAACGAGGCAGGGAGTGATTCAGGAAGGCTGCGTGGTGCCCTTGCAAGCAAGGGACCAGGGTTTATTTTTCTGACTCCTTTTGTGCTTTTTCAGATGTGCCCACCTTAGAGGTGGGACCTTTGGGAACCATTGGTCAGTTCCAGAGACCACCACATGAAGTCCCTCCTCTGGGAACAGATGTGGGAACACTGAGTAGTTTACATTCCATGACCTTGGGTGCCAGTTTCGTTCTCTGGGAAAAGAATTCCCTGAAACCAAACCAGGCAGGCACGAAGCATGGCAACACTGCCCCTCCGGGCTCTCCCTGCTGGGGAAAGCTCCGGTGCCAGCCTGGGATCTGGCATCCCAGCTCTGTGCCCTCCTGGGTGTCCCCAGGGCTGGTGGCAGCGCCCAGAGAGATGCTCAGGGCACTGCAGGGCCTCGTGTCCTTGCTGGGTCTGGGTGTCAGCTCTGCTGGGGCTGGGGTCTGCAGGGCCTGAGTCCTTACTGAGCCAGCACCTGCAGGGCCTGACTGGCCTGACTTCTTACCTGAGCAAGGGTTTGCAGAGCCCGAGATCTTTCCTCAGCTCTTACCTGAGCCAGAGTCTGCAGAGTCTGAGTTTCACCTGAGTTCTTACTGAGCCTGGGTCTGCAGGGCCTGAGTTTTTACCTGAGCTCATACCTGAGCTCATACCTGAGCCAGGATCTGACGGGCATGATTTCTCACCTGAGTTTTTACCTGAGCTCATACCTGAGCCAGGATCTGACAGGCATGATTTCTCACCTGAGTTTTTACCTGAGCTCATACCTGAGCCAGGATCTGACGGGCCTGAGTTTTTACCTGAGTCCTACCTGAGCCAGGATCTGCAGGGCCTGATTTCTCACCTGAGTTCTTACCTGAGCTCATACCCAACCCAGGATCTGTAAGGCCTGATTTCTTACCTGAGTTCTCACCTGATTTCTCACCTGCACCAGGGCAGAGCCAGGATCAGGTGTGTGTCCCCCCTCCCAGCAGAGCCCCCTGCCCCTCCCTTGGGGGCTGCCCCACGCAGGTGCCAGTGGAGCCCTTCCCACCTCCCATCACCCAGGAGGGCAGAATCAAGGACGACTCTTGGATGACTGAAATAAAACCCCGCATTTTTTGCCGGGTGATCCCAGTCCCGGGTGTGACACACGCACATCACCCGGGGGGCGTGGAGCAGCAGCATCCGCCTCTCCACGGATGCCCAGCTCTTCCCGGGAGTGCAAGAGGCAGCCCGGGCCGATCCCAGCTCGGATGGAAAGCTCAGCCCCACCCTCCGGACCGGGATAATGTTTTCCTAAAGCCTCCTGCCTTTTGTTTTGCTGAGCTGTTGCTACGCACCTGAGGCTCCGCCGGGGAAGTCGGCTCTGCAGAGGAAACAAGCCTGGCAAAAAGTCACCAAATCATTGTTCTGGCGCTTTCTGTGTCATGGACAAACACATGGAGCTGGCACTTGTTTATCGGGAGGCAGGATTTCGCCGGGCTGATTCCTCTGTTGGTCCTGCTGCTCTCAGTGGCAGCGCTGAGAGCCCCGAAACAACAAAACCAGGAAGAGACGAAGTGTTCCCACACGGCTTCCAGCACAATCAGCAGCCCTCCTCGAAAGCGCCTTGGAAACAAGAAATGCGAGAGTGGGGGGAAAAAAAAAACAAAAAAAACCACCCCCCCCAAAAAAAAAACACAAAAAAAAAACAAAAACAAAAACAAAAAAAAAAAAAACACAAAAAAAACCAAAAAAAACCAAAAAAACCCCAAAAAAACAACAACAACAAAAAAAAAACCAAAAAAAACCAAAAACCAAAAAACAAAACAAAAACAAAAACAAAAAAAACCAAAAAAAACCAAAAAAACACAAAAAAAACCAAAAAACAAACAAAAAAAACCAAAAAAACACAAAAACAAAAAAAACCAAAAAACAAACAAACAAACAAAAAAACCAAAAAACAAAAAAGAAAAAAAAACCAACACACACACAAAAAAAAAAACCCACAAAAAAAAACCCACAAAAAAACCAATTAACACCAGGGACTTTACTGGGGGGGGGGGTGGGGAAAACAAAAAAAAAAAACCAAAAACCCCAAAAAAACAATTAACACCAGGGACTTTACTGGGGGGAAAAAAAAAAAATAAAATTCTTCCATTAATCAGAGCCTTATCAGCAGCAAGGTGATATAAAGCCGGGGTTTAATTGGAGCTGAGCAATGTGTTTGTGCCGCTGCGCAGAGCCTTGTCTGTGGGAGCAGGAATGTGGCCTGCATCCTGTTTTCCCTGCCGGTGGATGGGGCAGGGATTCTGCTCTGCCGTTCCTTGAAAGGCTGCGGCGCCTTTGCCACCAGCCCCACGCTGGGTTCCTGCTCCCCGGCCTCCTTTGTGCTGCCAGAGCACCGGGATGTTTTGGAGGAAGGCAGCAGCCATCCTTGGAGCAGCAGGTGTTCCTCATCCCTTTGTGCTCCATCCGGCTCCCCCGTGCACAGCAGGCTCCAGCCAAAATCTGTCTTGGTTTGGGCAGACAGGTATCAGCCAGGGAAAGCTGGAGTTTCCCTTGGAATGGGGAATGTAAACCCCTCACCCCCCCTGCCAAATTATAATTTTGCAATCAAGGGCTTTCAGGCAAAGATTTGGGAATAGGAATAACAGTTCTTTACTGGGAATATTAACAATACAAATGTAGTAGAAAAAAACAAAACCACCCAACCAAACCAGCAAACAAACAAACAACAATTTTGGAAAACCCTGACAGAGTCAGAGCTCCAACCTGACACCCTGTTGGTCAGGGGGTTGGGAGCAGCCCCAAAGTGAGTCCTCCTGGAGTGGCAGAGGTGGTTCTGGTGGAGCAGAGATGATCCTGTAGCAAAAGGGTCCAGGGGTGGTGAGATGGGGTCTGGTGATGGTGAGATGGGGTCCAGTCTTCCTCCCAGAAATCGGGTGAAGCTGGATTCCCCAGGCGGGAGATGCCAGATTCCAGATTCCAGCTCTGACTCCAGCTCCGTTATCCACAGGTGCCTTTGCAAAGGGCAGCACAGACAAAGCCTGGCTTTGCAGGACAAAGCCTGGCTTGTGGAGGGGGTTTTGCTCCACCTGCCCTGGGCAGTGCCTGGGGGTGCCAAGAGCCCTCAGCTCGCAGGGAAATCAAGGCAAGGCATCAGGCAGGGAAAGATCCCCTGCTGCTGATTTATTAAAATATGAATATCTGTTGTATTCCTCTGGGGAAATGTTTTTTCCCCAGAACCCCCTCAAGCCTGTAACCTATTACTTTCACCCTGTCCTTCCCTTATCTCTGACCTATGGCTCAGTGCCAGCTATCTGTCCTGAGACAGAGTAGATAAAAACCCCTGCTCTTCCCTGTTCGGCCTCTTTGCCCCTGGAACCCTTCAAGAATAAAGCCTTGGAATAATCCTGAGGTCAGAGCCTTTTTAGAATCTTTTACCCTGTCCCCTGAGGTATTTCCCCCAAAAGCCCCTGAAGGAAACTGAGATAGCACAGCAGCCCAAGGGGGGAGTAGGTCAAATATCGATCTAATATCCATACTCAAACGTGAGGGACAGAAGACTCTCTAACAGTTAAGTTAAGGTTTATTTATGTTTATTACATAAATAATTAACGTATTTATTTATGTTAGGGTGTATGTTTGTTACTTGGCCTCACTGCCCCTCTACCTGTGAGGGGCCTTTGAAGGGCACTGCCTTCCGTGGCAAACACTCAGGGATGGGGTTCCACCTCTGCCAGCCCCTCAGATCCATCCCGGTGCCTGGAATCACAGAATCATAGGATTTCTAGGTTGGAAGAGACCTTCAAGATCATCAAGTCCAACCCATGCTCTAACACCTCAGCTAGAAGGGTCTCCCCAGTTGATCCTGGGTTCCCCTGGTTCTGTTTCCTGTCATCAATCTCTTTTTAGCACAGGGAGCTGTCACAATTCTACAGGAATGAACGACACTCAGGCACTGAGATATCCAAGGCAAAAAGGGGCAGTTTAGTCACAGACTTCGACATTTATAGAATTCCAAAAGTGACCATGGATTGGAGGATGGAAAATTGTCCTCTCCAACCACACTGGTCAAACCCAACAGCCCATCAGTTCTCTCCTCCTCCAGAAAGGAATGCAAAACAATCATTATTGACGTGAAAAGTGAGTGAGAAACTCCATCTCAAAAAGCAAAACATCAGAAGGCTGAAATGAACTTTAGAAAAACAGAGCAACAGGGAACCTTCACTGGGGCACCTAAAATTTATAAACTCTTTTCCCCTTGTCCCAGCCTCTCACAGGGGGAATCGCTGCGGTGCCTCCCTCCTGCGTTTTGTCAGGATGAACAGCCTCAACCCAAATTCGACAGCTTTTCCTGCACCAAAACTCCACTTGGATCAGATGGAGACCTGTCCCAACCCCTCAGTGTTGTATTCCTCTGGGGAAATGGTTTTTCCCCAGAGACCCCCTGAAGCTGTAACCTTTTTAATTTAACCCCACCTTTCCCCTCTCTCTGACCAATTGGCTCATGGCCAGCTGTCTGTCCTGAGAGAGGGAGTCTGGATAAACCCCTGCTCTTCCTTGTTCATCCTCTTTGCCCTGGGATCTCCTTCAAGAATAAAGCCTTGGAACATTCTCCCTGAGGTAGGAGCCTCTTTTGAATCTTTTACCCTATTCCTTGGAGCATATTCTCCCAAAGCTCCCCAGAAACTGAGCTAGAACAGCAGCCAGAGGGGCGGGCAGGGGGGTAGTGCTTCACCTCAGGACTGTCCTTGCAGCACACTGGCCACACAAATACCAAGTCTGGCTTCCCCAGGCAGGGGTGGCAATGTCCCCCCCAGGGGCAAGGCTGGAAGTGTGGCACAAGCACCCAGCAGAGCAGCCCGGCATAATTAGGCAGCATTCTTATTCACGTCATCATCCCCCGGCTCTGGCATGGCTTTTATTGCAGTCATTACAAAGACAGATATTACTTTTGGATTGACTCACTTGATGGGTTGATCAGCACTTTATTGTAGCCTCCAGTTATAGCGCTTTTTATGGCAGCCAGAAGAACTTAACCATTAGCACACTATTAGGAGGAACGCTGGCAACTGATTAAGTTGCTGAAGGTCAAAGACATTTTTCCTAATTGCTCCGTGTGTGCTCCCTCCTCCTCCTCCTCCCCCTGAAACGGAGCTGGAGTGAAGCACTACCCCCCTGCCTGCCCCCCTGGCTGCTGTGCTAGCTCAGATTCTGGGGAGCTTTGGGGGAATATGCTCCAAGGAATAGGGTAAAAGATTCAAAAGAGGCTCCTACCTCAGGGGGATATTCCAAGGCTTTATTCTTGAAGGAAGTCCTGGGGGCAAAGAGAGGGAGAACAAGGAGGAGCAGGGGTTTTTATCCATTCTCTGTCTCAGGATGGGATAGCTGGCACAGAGCCATAGGTCAGAGATAAGGGACAGGTAGGGTTGGACTAAGGGTTACAGTCTCTGAGGGGGGTTTCTGGGGAAAAACCATTTTCCCAGAGGAAAACAACACTGGAGGGAGAATTATTCCCTTTTAACGGCAAAGTCACAGAGCAGCGCCTCGGGTTTGCCATCAAACCCCTGGGGAGAGGCTCATTCCCCACCCCAGCTCTTCTCTGAGCTGTTACACTCTCACTGCTGCCCTGAAGGCGTGGAGATTCCCGTGGATGGGAACTGGAAAAGGTGTCAGGGTGACCTGCTGGGTGCCACACACTGCAGGGTGATGGGCAGATGGGGCCAGGACGGAAGGACGTGCCAAGGGGACATCCCTGTCTTTGGAGGGAGATGGGAGAGGATTTTCCAGCCTCTCTGGGGGCTCTCACCGCTCCCAGTTGGGTTTTCCAGCCTCTGGAGAGGTTCTCACCACTCCCAGCTGGGTTTTCCAGCCTCTAGAGGAGCTCTCACAGCTCCCAGTTGGATTTTCCAGTCTCTCTGGGGGCTCTCACAATTCCCAGTTGGGTTTTCCAGCCTCTGGAGAGGTTCTCACCACTCCCAGTTGGGTTTTCCAGCCTCTCTGGGGGCTCTCACAGCTCCCAGTTGGATTTTCCAGCTTCTCTGGGGGCTCTCACAATTCCCAGTTGGGTTTTCCAGCCTCTGGAGGAGCTCTCACAGCTCCCAGTTGGATTTTCCAGTCTCTCTGGGGGCTCTCACAGCTCCTAGTTGGATTTTCCAGTCTCTATGGGGGCTTTCAGAGCTCCCAGTTGGATTTTCTCACTCACTTTTCATGTGAACAATGATTGTTTTGCATTCCTTTCTGGAGGAGGAGAGAACTGATGTACTGTTGGCTTGACCAGTGTGGTTGGAGAGGACAATTTTCCATCCTCCAACCCATGGTCACTGCTGGAATTCTGTAAATGTCCCGGTCTGTAAATAAACTGCCCCTTTTTGCCTTGGACATCTCAGTGTGTGAGTGTCGTTCATTGGTGTCAAATTGCAACAGGAGAATAATTTTGGAGTCAAATTGGCACAGGATGACCATTTTGATGGGGATTGTCCACAGGGGAAAAAAAGCTGCATCTCATTAAAGACAGCCCATCACTCACACTCAGAACTGCCTTTGGAAGTTGCCCGATTTCCTGGATTTTTCGCTTAAGTGAAGTTTTATTATCCTGCCCTTCCCTGGGTACCTGTGAGAATTGATAAAACACGCCTCCTCCTCCTCCTCCAGCTCACCCTTATCAGCAAATCCAACAACCTGGAGAGAATGAGCACCACCGTCCTCTCTTATCCCTCTTCACCCCAATTAAGATGCTCTTAAGCCTCTCCTTCCCTCGGGTGTTACCTAATTAGGCTTTGCAATTAAAGCTGGGCCCAAAAGGCTTTGCTCAGAGGTCGGCATCGGTCCAGCCCCCCCACCACAGGGCTCCTGCCAGGCTGGGGTTGTCCCTCAGCCCTTGGTGGCACTGAGGGGTGTTGTAGGACACCCCAGCACCTGTCCCTGTTGGACACGAAGGAAAGGCACGGACTTGTGAATTCAGAAGGCTGATGCTCCAAAAAGGGGCTGGTTTATTCTCAGCACCTATTTTTATACCTTTTTTTCCAATGTGCCCACCTAAGAGGTGGGATCCTTTGAGCCATTGGTCACACCAAGGGTCAACAAGCAAAGTCCCTCCTTGGGAGAGAAATGTGAAAAACAAGAGAGTTTACAGAGTGTGACCTTGTTTAGCAGTTTAGGTCCCTGGGAAAGAGCTTTAGGAAACTCAAACGTGACAGGCAGTGACTACATGCACCCTCTCTGGAGGGGCTCTCACAGCTCCCAGCTGGATTTTCCAGCCTCTGGTGGGGCTCTCACCACTCCCAGTTGGATTTTCCAGCCTCTCTGGGGGCTCTCACCGATCCCAGTTGGGTTTTCCACCTTCTTTGGGAGCTCTCATCACTCCCAGTTGGGTTTTCCAGCTTCTGGTGGGGCTCTCAGAGCTCCCAGTTGGGTTTTCCAGCCTCTCTGGAGGGGCTCTCACCACTCCCAGTTGGGTTTTCCAGCCTCTCTGGGGGCTCTCACAACTCCCAGTTGAATTTTCCAGCCTCTCTGGGGGCTCTCACCGATCCCAGTTGGGTTTTCCAGCCTCTCTGGGGGCTCTCACCGATCCCAGTTGGGTTTTCCAGCCTCTCTGGGGGCTCTCACCACTCCCAGTTGGGTTTTCCAGCCTCTTGCTTTCCAGCAAGGAGCTCTGCTGAGGTTTTGGGGTCAGGACACTTCTCGGAATTTCTGTCTCTGGTTCTCAGAGCTGAGTCCAAAGTTTCCCCGCTTGCATGTGGGGGAACCTCCCTGGAATATTTCCCATTATTCCCCTGCCAAAATTTCCTCTGCTAATTGATCTTAGGCTGCAAAAAACCTCTCCCCTCCCTACAACCCCCCAGGGATTATTTCAGATTTTTCCCTCTTTGCTCCAAGACCAGACCCTGCGGAAGAGCTGGGGAGCATCTCCTGTGGTCCCACCTCCCAAAACGTGGTGCTCCCCTGGTGCCAGGGCCCCCTGAGCATCCCAAACAGGGAATATTTTCCCTCTGAGACCAAGGTCTAACCAAGGAAGGTCCCTTTGGGACTTCAGGAGGACAAATAAAACCCCAGGGCTGGCTCAGGTGGGCATTGCAGAGGGTGGGGAAACCCTTCTCGGGAAGGAAATGCATGAAACCCTCATTTCCCTCATTCACACCCTGAAATCTGTGGAAATTCACCCAAAGGGGCACAAATTCCAATGGAGCTCTGGAGCTCAGCTGCGCAGAGGAGGGGAGAATCCCACCCTGGATATTCTCCAAATCACACAGGAAATCTGCGGTGTTTTGAGGTGCTTTTTGCCCCTTTTACCTGTGATTCCAGCTCCTTTTTGTCACGGTCCCTTTACCCAAGAGAGCAATGATTTATTGGGGCAGAAACATCTGAAGGACTCTGGGGTTTTCACACCGAGCCCTGGGGTGGAGGCTTGGCCGTGGGAGAGGCAGCTCAGCCAGGAAAATTGGGGGGATAAGGAAAGGCTGGGACCCCTCCTGAGCCTTCAGCACCTCCACATCATCCTTTAGGTGATGGCTTTTGAGCTGCAGTAATAATAATAATAATAATAATAATAATAATAATAATAATAATAGCAGTCACTGCCTGTCACGTTTTGGTTTTCTGAAATTCTTTTCCCAGGGAATCTTGTGGTAAACAAGGCCATGTTATTGTGAACTAATATATTTTTCTACATTCTTTCCCAGAGGACGGAATTTGCTTGATGGACCCTTTGATGTGACCAATGGGTCCAAGGATCCCACCTCTTAGGTGGGCTCATTGTAAAAAGGTATAAAGACAGGTGCTTTGGGAATAAACCCAGATTTGGAGTCATCTCAACCTTCTGAATCATGAGTTTGTGTCTTTCTTTCGTGTCCAACAGCGACAAATAATAATAACAATAATTATTATTATTAATAATAATAATAGTAATAATAATAACAATAATAACAATAATAGCAATAATTTAAAAATTATCCCTTCTCAGATCTAAAGCTCTGTCCCTGCCCTGCTGACCCCACAGGGTTGGACTCAACCACGGGCAGACACCACCAGGATCCCTTTAGCACCAGGATCCAGACTGGTCCCACATCCACAACAACCTGGGGATAACTCCCCCCACCCTGTTCCCAGGGAAATCCAGTTAAGGATTAAGTTGAAGTCATTTCAGGAATGTTTGAGTCACCGGATGGGTTCACTTTGAACTGCCATGTGCCCAGCCCCATTCCCAGCCTCCCCATTCCCACTGCCTTCCCCCTTTTCCTTTTGCCCATCAGGGACCCTTTCACTTCACCCAGCCACCAAGGAAGGAAAGCACCACGGACTGTTGTCATTGTTTATTACAAATTATATCTGGAAAATTGCTGTCTAAAATAAAAAATTAAAAAAAAAATCAATAGATTTAAATAAATATACAGATTTCAGGATGCTACATATGGCAGGTGTGCAATAAGTCACTTAAGGATGGGACATGACACACAGGAGGAGATTGACAGAGTTCTTTACAGCAGTAGTTTTATTTTAAATTACTCACATTAAACCATGTGCAAAATTTCCTCCGGAACAAACCCTTTCAGGATTTTCTTCTTTTGGTTTTTTTGTTTGGTTTTTTTTTTTTTTTAAGAGTGACTCCAACCTTCAGAAGGTCAAAGACAAGAACAGATTCTCTGCAGCTCTGGGGACCAAGTGATTAATCTGCTGTTTCATTCACAATACAATTGGTCTCATTTCCCCCCCCCTTCTTTGGGGCTTTTAAAGCAAAATCAAGGAATTATTTTTTTTCTTGTCCATCGGGACCACACTTGCAAAGCCACAGATTTTTGGTCCACCACCATCTTCAAGCAGCCTTTCCAAAGCTCCTGTGCAGTGGAGAGCAGAGCAGCCCTTTACCTGCCCTGCAGAGCAGGAGTGTTTGCCTTCACTCTGCCCAGGCAAACAAAAGTGCATTTGAGGCACAGCTCCGAGCCCTGAGGCTGCCTTTGGTTGCTTTCTGGGCCCTGGGCTCAGTGGGTTTTTTTGGTTTTTTTTTTTCCCAAATGTTTCCTTCCCTCCCCTGGGCCAGCAGATCTGGGTAAACCTGAGCCTAAGCTC
Source organism: Phylloscopus collybita (assembly GCA_027886175.1). NCBI lineage: Eukaryota > Metazoa > Chordata > Aves > Passeriformes > Phylloscopidae > Phylloscopus > Phylloscopus collybita. Next base: position 1,581,243 of record JAJNNQ010000059.1, on the reverse strand, counting down.
AGCCAGGGCCGTGCTGCCTTACAAAAAAATCACAAAGGGTTTGGCCTCGAAGGGACCTTAAAGATCATCCAGTCCCCACTCTCTGTTCCAGCCAGTCCTTCCCTCCACGTCATTCCCACCTGGCTGCTCCTCACCTGATGCATTCCCCACCCAGATTCCCCTTCCCACCCTGACCTGCTGCCCCTGGCTGGTCATCTGGTCATTTACTGTCCAGAGCTGGCCTAAGCCAAGCAGCAAGCCAGGCTTTGTGTGCCCTGTCCCTGCCCTGGCCTTTCCCTCCAGGCAGAGCTGGGAGAAGGTCGGGATGGACACTCTGGAGTGTTCAGGGAGGTGGGATGGGGTCACTGACCCTGTCCAGGGAGGTGGGATGGGGTCACTGACCCTGTCCAGGGAGGTGGGATGGGGTCACTGACCCAGCCCAGGGCTCTGGGGGCTCCTGCACAAACCCAGCCACACCTGGGCTTGGTGACATCCCTGACCCTCAGCTACAGCCAGGACCCCATGGAACCCCCCACCCCAGGGATTTCCCAGCCCCTGAGTGCCCCTGACTGCTCAGCTGGCTCCAGGTGAGGACGAAGCAAACCTTTAATGCAAACTGGGAGCTGTTCCACCGCGGGTGCCTCGTCCATAGGCACTGAGTGACAAGAGAAAACAGTGCAAAGGTGGGCTGGGGCCTGGGGCAGCTCGTCCCTGACTCACTGAGCAGCCAAACCCCCGGGAATGGGGCCGGGCTGGGTTCAGGCTCACACAGAGCAGCTCCAGGGATGGGCTGGGGGCTGCCTGGCCCAGCCCTGCCCACACCCCCCTGGCTGTGATGCACCCACCGCTGAGCCCCTGCCCAGGGCTCCAGGGCACAGTCCAGCTGCTGCTGCTGCTGCTCCAGCACGACCCTTGCCTGATCCAAAAAGGGCACAATTCAGCTCCAGGACGCTTCTCTGGCTGTATGGAGAGACAGTTTTTTTCCCTTTACAGCAGTCCCTTGAGTGCTGGTTGATGCAGCAGGAACACGGAGACTTCCCCTTCCTTCCCTTCCACTCACGGCCTTCCCTTCAGCTCTAACAACCGACAGCGGAGCTGGTGGCGCCCACAGGACTCCAAATTCTTCTGGTGAGCTCGCTGTGCACCTGCCCTTATCTCTTCTTCTTCCAGATGTTTTTTTCCCAGGGCAGAGCCGGTGGCTGCGCGTCCCTCCGGGAGCGTTTGCCGGAGCGCGGGCTGGACACCCTGAGGTCCCTGGGGACAGAAGGGACACCGTGGTCATTCTCCAGCCCACCTGGCCCTTACTCAGTACCCCATCTGGTGACATTCATCCACCCCTCAGCACAATTTGCTGGGAGGCAGGGGAGGTAGGGAAGGAAGGGCAGGAATTTTCTGCCCACGGCTGGATGAAGGCACGGTGGGGCTCCATCGAGGTGGCAGAGGATCCAAGGATGACCCAAAGTGCTGCTTCCCCAAATCCGCCTTTCAGGAAGTGTCCCCATTGCCTCTGATTTAATTGCCACCAATTCATTCATTTGCCACCTCCCTTGAGCTCAGTTACACTCCTGCCTCTCCCCACAGCTCCCTGATGCAGGGTGAGAAAACCTCAGTTGCTTGGGCCAAAGTTGCTGCCCAACAAAGATAAGTTGATAAGATAAATTATCTTCTTACACGATGCCATCCCTCCTCTCACCCACCTGCCTGTCCCACATCAGAGGAACTCCCCACTCCCACCAAGAATTGCATTTTATCTGACATGGCTGTGCTTTGGGGAGGGCACAGGCAGCCCTGGCTCCCCCAGCTGGAGCCTTCAGTGCCACAGGGAGCAGAAACAGCCAAGTCCCCTCATTGCCAGGAGACAGGAGGAGGCAGGCAGGTGGCAGAGGGTCAGATGGAGCTCTAACTGCAGCCTGGGGACACAACCACACCTTTTCAGGTGCTCCCAAGGAACGCTCGGAGCGGGTTGAGGTGCCCTGCTCACCTGAGAGCTCTCAGCAGCCCGTGATGGGGAGGCCTCGTGGCACCGCTCTGCAGAGACCTCGCTGATGCTCCAGAGCTCACCGGGAGCTTCAGACTCTGGAGGTACCTAAAAGAGCAAGAGGAGAAGCCTGAGCCACCCAGAGCCAGGCTGCAGGGAGCTCAGGGGGAGCCGGGCGCGGTGACAGACAGCTGAATGCGCGGCTCTGAAGGGTTAATTGCAGCGATTTGGGAGCTATTCACGCCTTACTTCGATTCGTGCCAGGGCTGCTCTATTCACAGGCACATCTAATGATCGGGGGCTGTAGCTATTGCCTGGCCATGCAATTAATGACAGAGATCCACAGCCACTTGGCTCCCCCTCCCTCCGGCAGCGCTGCTGAAGCGGAACCGAGACCCCACGAATCGAGACCCCACGTGTGCCATGAACTGAGGGTGGGCACGGGACATTCGGCTGATGAGCCCCGGCTCAGAGCAGTCCTGCTCTGCTCCCCTCTGAGCCATGCAGGGGACGCCGGTGTCCCAAAAATCCACAGCCTCACTTGTTCCCACTCCCAGGGTGCTGCCAGCTCTCTCTTCTGAGCAGAGGACACCGGTGTCCCAAAAATCCACACTGTCACTTGTCCCCACTCCCGGGTGCTGCCAGCTCCCCCTCCCCACCAGCTCCCCCAGCGTTTCCCCAGTCTCCTGTCAGCAGCAGGGATGGAGGTGACACTGCTGCCCCTCAGCTGCTGAGAGGGGGATCCTTGCACACCCAGAGCACCCGGTGACACTGCCAGGGCTCTCGGGAGGGGGAGGAAGAAGCCACCAGACGAGTCCCAGCTGGTGGCAAAGAGCCGTGCCCAGGGAGCCGTGCAAACACCACAGCTCCCCGAGCCCTGCAGACCCCAAAACTCCCGAACCCTGCAGACCCCAAAACTCCTGAGCCCTGCAGACCCCACAGCTCCCGAGCCCTGCAGACCCCACAGCCCCCGAGCCCTGCAGGCACCACAGCCCCCGAGCCCTGCAGACCCCAAAACTCCCAAACCCTGCAGACCCCACAGCCCCCGAGCCCTGCAGACCCCAAAACTCCCGAGCTCTGCAGATCCCACAGCTCCTGAGCCCTGCAGACCCCCAAACTCCTGAGCTCTGCAGACCCCAAAACTCCCGAGCCCTGCAGACCCCACAGCTCCCGAGCCCTGCAGGCACCACAGCCCCCGAGACCTGCAGGCACCAAAACTCCCGAACCCTGCAGACCCCAAAACTCCCGAGCCCTGCAGACCCCAAAACTCCCGAGCCCTGCAGACCCCACAGCTCCCGAGCCCTGCAGACCCCACAGCTCCCGAGCCCTGCAGACCCCACAGCTCCCGAGCCCTGCGGGCACCACAGCCCCCGAGCCCTGTGGGCACCACAGCCCCCGAGCCCTGTGGGCACCACAGCCCCCGAGCCCTGTGGGCACCACAGCCCCCGAGCCCTGTGGGCACCACAGCCCCCGAGCCCTGTGGGCACCACAGCCCCCGAGCCCTGTGGGCACCACAGCCCCCGAGCCCTGTGGGCACCACAGCCCCCGAGCCCTGTGGGCACCACAGCCCCCGAGCCCTGCGGGCACCACAGCTCCCGAGCTCTGCAGACCCCAAAACTCCCGAGCTCTGTAGATCCCACAGCTCCCCAGCCCTGCCTACCCCTCCTCCCCGGGCAGCCCCCAGGGACTCCCCCAGCACTTACCCGGGCCTGCCCTGGCAGAAGGTGGCACAGGTGCTGTCCCTGGAGCGCCAGCACTGGCACCTGCCCGCCGACCTCTTGCGCCGCCTTGGCGGGCTGCCCAAGCCGTAGGGAGCGGTGTGCCTGGGAAAAAAAACAAAGGAATTCAGCCGTGCCACCAGCTCCTGGTTGGCCAGCAGCTTTATAACAGGGGCCTGGGAGGCAGCCAAGGCAGCGCCAGGATAATAAAAGATTCATCTCTAGGCAGGAGGTGAAAGGGTCACTGATAGGTGCGAGCTGAACTCCAGCTCCTCTCCCACCTCCTGTTTTCCCCAGCTCACCCCTCCCTGCCCGGCCTGGAAGGGGAATTTTCTCTCCTTGCAGCGGCCCGGGTGCCCGTGCAAGGGTTGCCACAGGGGCTGGGTGAGCTCCCTCGCCCAGGGGCTGGCCCGGCCCAGCTGAGGTGTCAGTGCCCTCCTTCCCTGCAGCTTTAACACACAGCAAGAGACGGCTGGGGGCAGGTTCTCGTGCTCGCAGCCCGCTCCATCTCTGATGGCAATCTCCTCTCCCAGAGGCTGCAGGATTGGCAGGGACTGCACCAATTCCCCGAGCGAGCAAGCAGCGAGCTGTAAGTGCATGCCAGCCAGCGCGATTATAACCACACCTGAGCGCATGTGTTGTGCTCGGCTGCGATGGCCATTGGTCTGAAAGCGCTGGGAAAGCTGCTCCGGCATTCCTGAGGGCAGGACTTGGCAGCCGCGGGCCCACCGCTGCCTCATTAACAATACTGGCAAGGCGGCAGCCCGGCTTGCAGCGTGCGAGCGGCGAGAGGAACTTTTCCTGACTCGCAGCAGCAACATCTCCGCGTTGCTCCGGGCTTGCAAAAGGTGCAAACCTCAGGAAAAGCCGAGCCCGGTGAGGAAGCAGCGCCCTGTGCTTTCAGCTCGACCCGCTGGGGTTTGGACAAACACCTGAGCAGCAGCAGCAGCAGCAGCGGCACAGTTTGTCCCCTTCCAGGCTGGCCGCGCACCTCGGAGCAGGTGCTGCCAAATCCCCGGAGCACCGGGACCCTTTCCCAGCCTCCCCGGGCAGAAGGTACAGCCCCTGCCCATCAGCAGAGCCACCCCGAGCGCCGCGCTCCTGCTCACCCAGGTGTGTTGACCCAGATGATGTCCAGGTGACAGAAGTAGATGCATTCCTTATCCAGCCAGCTGTTGCAGGAACATCGCTTGCTCCTGGGCGGCGCGGCCAGGTGCGACTCGGGCGGGGGATGGCCCAGACCTGCAGCGGCACAAAGGAGGGAGGGATGAGCCGCCCGGCCCGTGGCTGTGTCCCCTTGGGAGGGTCGCGGAGATGTCCCCGAGCCGGCGGGAGCGCGGTGAGGCTGCGGCTCCTCCGGGGGGATCCCCGGGGCGAGGGTCCCGCACCGCGCCCGCAGCCTCCGCGCACCCCCCGGGCACCCCCGGCCCCCCTCCCCGCGCCGAGGGGGCTCAGGGGATCCCCCCACCCATGCGGGCACCCCCGGGACATCAAGCCCCGCTCCAGCCCGGGGCTCACCGGCTTCCAGCAGGGCGCAGAGGGCGAGCGCCAGCAGCACGCCGGGGTGGCTGCCCATGACCGTGGCTCCGCGCTGGCGGCTTCGAGGCTTCTCCTGGGTTTCTCCTCCTTTTCCTCCCGTCCCGGCTCTTCCAGCGGAGCCGCCGCGCTGCGTCTGGAGCCGGCTGGCGCCCGGCAGGTGCTTTATAGCCCCGGCCCGGCGCGTCACCCGCTCCGCCCCCGGGGAACGCCGGGCTCGCTGGGGCGGGCGCGGAGCCCCCGCTCCTCCCTGGAGAGCTCCTCGGGTTCCTCTGCCCGGGCAGCTCCGGGGGGAAAGTGCCGGGGGGTGGGAAGAGTCGGCGGGGCCGGGATGCGGTGCGGGGCTGGGGCTGCGGGTGAAGCTGCGGGCAGGGTACCCCCGGGAGCGCCCCGCACCTCCTCCGGCCCCCGGGGATGCTTTAAACTGCACAAACCGGGCGGAACTCAAGATCAAAGTTAACTTTTTTCCACTTGAAATGTCTTAATTTGACTCAGTTTGTTCTAATAGAAATGCAAGTTGATGAAGTCACTCGGAAATGCCGCTCAGTTCGTGCAATGACAGTCTCGGCTTTCTCTCTCTCTCTCCTCTATTTTCCCCTCTAAATCAACTTTTAAGACTTTTGCCGCGCTGAGCAATTAAAATTTCTCGCGGTAAATCTGCCCGAGCACTGTCTTAATTTCGCTTCGGCATTCCCGCGGCCCCCATTCGGACATCATCTGCACATTTTTAGGATGCGAATCATGTGAAGCACAGTCACCTCCTGGCATGCACGAGGAGGAGCCAGAGCCCTTCACCTTGCCCGCGGAGCGTCAGGCAGAAGCAGGAAATTCCTCGGAAATTCCTCCGGGATGGATGACAGCTCCCAGGCACCCCGAATCCCTTGGGATCATCGATCCGGGCACGGCGAACCTTGGGCAAATCCCGCAGATTTGCCTTTGGGCAAATCCTGCCAGCGGTTTAGAAAAGCGAAATCACCGCCGCGTTCGCCTTTTGCCAGAGGTTCTTGGGGGAGGGAGTGTATTTTATTTGTTTACCGTGAGCAGTTCAGCTTTTTTTTATGGCCCTGTTGTCGTGGGCAGGTGCGAGGTGGTGGCAATTACCAGCCACGGCGAGGGCTCATGCACAGGGACACGTGCGTGGGGGAAAGGAAGGGGAAATAAGGAAAAGCGAAGGGAGGGAGGGTGAGGAAAAGGGCTCCCGAGGCAGAGCTGCTGCTCACAGCAGTGAAGTGAAGCAGGTGATGACTGCAGGCAAAGTCTGGAGGGTTTGACATTCCCCTGGTCCAAGCAGCAGTGGGAATTCCTCTCTGTGCTCGTGGAAAATGAGGGGTGTGTGTAGGGAAAAAAACCAAACCAAACCAAAACAACAAAAAAAAACACCAAAAAAACCCAAAACAAAAACAAAACAAAGACAGACAAACAAACAAAAAAACACACCACCAAAAAACCTCACAAACAAACAAAAAAACAAACAAAAAACCAAACAAAACCCCCCAAAAAAACCACAAACAAACAAACAAACAGTGGGAGCAAAGAAACTGCCCAGGAGAGCACAGACATTCACAGAGGGCACGGAGTGAGGGGGCACAGAGGCCAGAGCGGATGGAAAAGGGTTGTGTGGGGCACAACCACGAAAATAACAGAGCGCAGGATGTGTCAGGCAGAGAAAATCAGGAAGAGCGCAAATGATAAATTAATAAGAAAGTAAAGACAGAGCCCGTAAAGCAAAGCAAACAGAGGGAGGTGTTTAACCTCGGTATCAACGCGACAATTATTCTAAAGAAAACAGGGAAACACAAAAGCAGCGTTACCTGTTAGTGCCCGCGCTCCAGCTGTGCCAAGTTTCAGAGTTATGTCAGGGCCGTGTGTGACATTCCAGATGCCAGGGACACAATAAATCTGCCTTGGCTCCCGTGCCTGCGCTCCTCACCCTGGGCACCGCCGGCTGAAAGACGATCCCCTCGACGTGGGGAAGGCAACGCAGCCGTGTTTGCTCGCCCCGAGGGGAGGCTGGGGAGTCAATGACATCATTTTTGTACCAAAAAAGGGCGCTCTCTTTGAAGGGCTGCTGCCGCTGAGGGCCGGGACAGAAGCACGGAGCTGCCGCTCGCTCGGCGGGGTTGGTTTGCTGAAGGGATCAGCCCTGTCACACACAGACCAAAGGAGCCTCAGTCTCAGGCTAATCCCAGGATTTTGGGGGTTAGCCCAATTTTTTTTTCTTTTTTCTTTTTTTTTTTTTCTTTTTTTTTTTTTCTTTTTTTTTTCTTTTTTTTTTTCTTTTTTTTTTCTTTTTTTCTTTTTTTTCTTTTTTTTTCTTTTTTTTTCCCAACCCGCAATTTGGGGTTGTCTGGGTTCAAGGAATTTCCATCACGTTTTGTGGCTGGGGCTCTGTCCCCCAGCTCACATTTCCGAGGAGAACCTGGAGCTCCACGTACCTGTCTGTGCTCTGAGTGTGGCTGGAAGTGCCCCGATGTCTGCTGCTGTCTGCCTGTCGTGCCAGGTGCAAAAACATCCTCACAAACCAGGCCTTTCATCCAAAGATTTCTCAATTCTTGTCTTCATTTCCCATAAACCTCACCAGACTGAAAACGGAGCAACTGTTACACCCTCACGCTCACCTGTGTCTGCAGCAGGGAGCCTGAATTCCCTTTTTTTTTTTTTTTTCTCCTCCAGGAAAAGCCCTCCCGTGCTGAGCAGGCACCAACCTGAGCAGCACCCCTTGGGATGTTTGGCACCAGAGCTTCAAAGATCCCAAAGGACGTGGGGCTGGGGATGAACACCACTTGCAGGGATGAGGGAACCCTGCAGAGATGAGGTGGGGTTGGCACTGAACTGGCTTTGAAGTGACCCAGCTCTGAGAGCTTTGTGCAGAGCTAAGGAGTTCCTGTGGAAAAACAACACGATAAAAAGTTGTTTTGCCTCAGGGGCTTGTGAGGGAGAATGCCCAGAGAGAAGGTGAAGCAGCTGCTTCAGCACCAAAGACGTCCCCACAGAGGCACCCAGTGATCCTGGAGGTCTTTTCCAGCCTTGCTGATTCCATGGTTCAGTGATTCTTCTGGAGTCTGTGGTGCTTGCAAGAGTACCTGCTTGGTTTAGATTGAATCATGGAATATCCTGAGCTGAGGGACCCATGAGGATCATCCAGTCCAGCTCCTGTCCCTGCCCAGACCCCCCAACAACCCCAGCCTGGGCATCCCTGGAGCGCTGTCCAAAGGCTCCTGGAGCTCTGGCAGCCTCGGGGCCGTGTCCATTCCCTGGGGAGCCTGGGCAGTGCCCAGCACCCTCTGGGGGAAGAACCTTGCCCTGCTCTGCAGCCTCAGCCTGCCCTGGCCCAGCTCCAGCCCTGCCCTGGCTGCTGCCCCTGTCCCAGAGCAGGGATGGGAGCTGCCCCTGGGGAGGAGCTGCAGATCCCTGAGCTCTGCTGTCCCTCAGTGTGCTCTGCTCCAGCTGGACACACCCAGAGCCCTCAGCTGCCCCTTCTGTGGCCCCTCCTGACCCTTCACCATCTTTGGGCACCCTCAAATACCTTTAGATCTTGTTTTTTGGTGCCCCAAGCCCCCCAGATGTCGGATCCCCTCCTGCTGTGGGCTGGGGGATCAGCCCGCACCGGGAGCCGTGGTTCCTCCTGACCTCCGGAGCATGGAGAACCTGCACAGCTCCTGCCCCTGTCCCCGCTGTTCCCCTGATAAGGATCAGGAGCCAGCTTCCCAAGGCCAACCCTCCTGGCACTATCAACCACGCTAAAAATCACAAAGGAACACAACAGTGCTGGAGGAGGGCCGGGCCAGGCTGCACAAACACGGCTCCCAGAGGAGGAACAAAGGCGCGCACGGGGTCCCAGATGCCAAAGATGGGCTTTGCCTCCCGCAGTTATTTTTTCCCCTTTTGTTTCTGGACTGCGGGAGCACATTGTTCGTGTCACTGCGAGAGAGAGTTCCAGGCAGACATGACGAAAAGGGGGACAAAGCAGCCCAGGACAGGAGACATCCCGTGCGCGGGGCCCTCGCGAGCGCGCGGCGCTCTTTTGGAAACACGGAGCCAGCAAACAGGAAAGGCCTTTAACCATTGAGCAGCCCGGGATCCTGGCGTGCTCCTGGCACCGGCAGGAACAATGGGGGGGGTGATGTCACCAGCCAGAATTCCCCCCGTGGTGGGATGGCAGCCCAGCAAATAATCATCATTCTTGTCCCGGGACGCGAGCAGCGTTTTTTCCAGCCTCGGTCATCCCCCGCTGAGCCTCTGCGAGGAAGTGGAGGAAAGAGACATTGTCAAGTGAGGCTTCCTCTGGGATTTTCGCTGCCCCCCCCTGCCTGCCCTCCCCAGCTCAGCACGGCAGCTGCAATAAATCACAGCTTTCTGCTGACGGGGAGGATCTCAGCGAGGTGCAGGGAGGCTGGAGGAGAAGTTTCACACAGTGAGAAAGGGTGAGCAGCACGGTCTGGGAGCTGGGAAGGCAAAGGGGCAGAGTTTCCTCAGCTCTGGGGGGCTTTGAGCTGGCACAGAGTGAATCTGGAGCGTTGCCCGTGGGGTCCCCAAGGTGCTGAGGATGGCCAGGGGCTCAGGAGAGAGTCCTGCACCAACAGTGGTGGTTGGGGCTTTTCAACGAATTTTTTTTCAATAATTTCAATAATTTTTTTTTCCAACATTTTCTTTATTATTATTTTTTTTTAAGCTGCTAAACAACACGAACAATACAAAGGCATCCTCCAGATCCCAGTTCCTCCTTATTTTGGCTTTGAGTCAGCTGTGTGGAGAATATCCTGAAGTTCATTTGCAGCATCCAGGCCTCTCCTGAGGCAGCTCTTGAATTCCCTTTTGGCTCCCTCTGTGGGGACTGGTGCCATGGGAGGACTGAGAGAGCTGGGCAGCCCTCAGGGCTTGGGGTGGCTCTGCTCTTGGGCTGTGCAATTACTGAGAATCCAGACTCACCTCTCCAAGATTTGCCCTCCAAGGTCCCAGCTGGTTTCCCTGCAGCCACCCCAGCTCTGGGCTGTCCCTTCCATGCTGTCCCAGGGGAGCTGGCACTTCTTGCTGGAGCTGGACGTGGAATTTCAGCAGCAGAAAGGACCTCAGTGAGTCCCAGCCAGTCCTGAAATGCCACCCTGAGGAGAGAAACACATGTCTGTGTGGTTTGCTGATAACAGATTAGTCCTGTGTTTGACCCCTAAGGGGATCTTCACGTGTTTTCCCCATCCTGTTGTTCTGCTCTCCAGGGATGAATTATCCTGTTCTGCTCTCCAGGGATGGATTATCCTGTTCTGGTCTCCAGGGATGGATTATCCAGTTCCCATCTCCAGGGATGAATTATCCAGTTCTGCTCTCCAGAGATGAATTGTCCAGTTCCATTCCTAGGGATAGATTATCCAGTTCTACTCTCCAGGGATGGATTATCCAGTTCCATTCCCAGGGATGGATTATCCAGTTCCATTCCTAGGGATGGATTATCCAGTTCCCTTCTCCAGGGATGGATTATCCAGTTCCCATTCCCAGGGATGGATTATCCAGTTCTGCACTCCAGGGATGGATTATCCAGTTCCATTCCCAGGGATGGATTATCCAGTTCCCTTCTCCAGGGATGGATTATCCAGTTCCCATTCCCAGGGATGGATTATCCAGTTCCCTTCTCCAGGGATGGATTATCCAGTTCCCATTCCTAGGGATGGATTATCCAGTTCCCTTCTCCAGGGATGGATTATCCAGTTCCCATTCCCAGGGATGGATTATCCAGTTCTGCACTCCAGGGATGGATTATCCAGTTCCATTCCCAGGGATGGATTATCCAGTTCCCTTCTCCAGGGATGGATTATCCAGTTCCCATTCCCAGGGATGGATTATCCAGTTCTGCACTCCAGGGATGGATTATCCAGTTCCATTCCCAGGGATGGATTATCCAGTTCCCATCTGCAGGGATGGATTATCCAGTTCTACTCTCCAGGGATGGATTATCCAGATCTACTCTCCAGAGATGAATTATCCAGTTCCATTTCCAGGGATGGATTATCCAGTTCCCATTTCCAGGGATGGATTATCCAGTTCCCTTCTCCAGGGATGGATTATCCAGTTCCCTTCTCCAGGGATGGATTATTCAGTTCTGCACTCCAGGGATGGATTATCCAGTTCCATTCCCAGGGATGGATTATCCAGTTCCCATCTGCAGGGATGGATTATCCAGTTCTACTCTCCAGGGATGGATTATCCAGTTCCCATCTGCAGGGATGGATTATCCAGTTCTACTCTCCAGGGATGGATTATCCAGATCTACTCTCCAGGGATGGATTATCCAGTTCCATTCCCAGGGATGGATTATCCAGTTCCATTCCCAGGGATGGATTATCCAGTTCTGCTCTGCAGGCAGAAGAACCAAAGCCAGAGGAGTTGTCCTGAAGGACCTGGTGACACTTTCCTGCCCAAGAATTTGAATTCCAGTGGCTGTGGGACAACAAAGTGGAAGGACAGGACTGGAAACAAATCCTGATCCCTTCCTGCAGGGCTTTGCCCTGTAACTGGAGCTCTCAGAAGCCCCTGATCAGGGCATGTTTGGTATTCCTGGGATTCTGGCGCTGATGGGATGTCCTGGGATGTCCTCCAGGTAGGGAACTCCAGGGCACAGGGGACATGTGATGGAATGGCAGAGCAAACCCCATCTCCACGAAGGAGAAAGATCCCTTGTGGTAACTGCAAAGGGACGTGGTTGGGTGACCAAGGTGGAATTGCACCAAGACGTCGCATTTTTGTACAGGGCATGATTTGGAGTGGCATCTGCAACTTTGTCTTGACTTTGTTTTGACCCAGGAAATTCAAATATTATGCAAAATGTTCACTGAGCCGAAGATTTTCAATTCTTGAGGTTCATAGGGTGCCTCAGGGAGGAATTTGGTTCAGACACCCCATAAATCTCTCAGTGGGATTTATAACGAATCGAGAAAGATCTGGAGAGACATTTTTTGGCCAAGTGTCCACCTCTCTGCCCTGTGAGACAGAGAGAGAGAGGTGTGATCTGGGGGCTCTCAGAGGCAGAAAACAAAGTGAACATCTCCGAGCCCTGTGAAGTGTCCTCAGCTGTCTGTCTGCAGCCTGAGGTGACCCAGACCCTGGGACACAAATGTCATTAAATTTGATTGCACAGAGTGCCCTTGGCTCAGAGAAAAGCGGGAGAAGGCAAGGTGTGCCTCTGGGACACGGGGCTGAATTAAATCCAGGGAGGCAGCGGATAAACTGGGAGTACTGGGAATGTGTGGCCAGCACATCCAGCTCCGTGCAGGGCTCCCCTGTTCTGTCAGAGCTGGATAAAAGCTCCAGGAGCAGCCAGACCCGGCCCCTCAGGGCACGGCCTTCTGCTGGTGGCTGTCACAGGCCACAGACCTGCTCTGGTGTCAGAACCACCTCTGCCACTCCAGGAGGACTCACTTTGGGACTGCTCCCAACCCCCTGACCAACAGGGTGTCAGGTTGGAGCTCTGACTCTGTCAGGCTTCTCCAAAATTGTTGTTTGTTTGTTTGCTGGTTTGGTTAGGTGGTTTTGTTTTCTACTACATTTGTATTGTTAATATTCCCAGTAAAGAACTGTTATTCCTATTCCCAAATCTTTGCCTGAAAGCCTTTAATTGCAAAATTATAATTTGTCGGGGGGTGAGGGGTTTACATTCCCCATTCTAAGGAAAACTCCAGTTTTCCCTGGCAGATACCTGCCTTTCCAAACCAAGACATCTGGCTTTTCAGTTGCTTTAAAATCGTAATAAACGTGCTCCTGGTGACACCTTTCCATCCTGCTCCAGGAGCTCTTGGGAAGAGAAACACTGAAAAAAATTCCTCAGCTCTCCCACATCAAGGAATCTGCTGAGGATTTTAGAAAAGGTCAGGACTCCAGAGGCTCCCAGCTCCTGCTCCTTTCCTCACTTTCCTCACATTTCACCCTTTCTCTGTGGATGGGAAAGGGAATATTTGCAGTTAAAAAAGTTTTTTTTTTAAATAAAGTGAATGACAATTACAGCCAGTCCCGCCTGCCTGCCTGCTCACACATTTTTTGTGCCCAAAAGGCAAGAAAAGCAAAGTGCAGAGTGTGTTTAAACAGCCCTGTGGAGACATTCCCCGCGTGTTGAGTGTTCCCTGGAACTCTCTAACAGGGGTGTCTGCCTTGACTCCACCCTGATGGCTGAACCCCTTCAGCTTTCCAGCACGATGAGTGACCTGGAATTTGTAATTACAATAGGTGTCATGCAATTAATCACCACCTGGGAGCTGCCTCGGTGCTCGGGGAGCCTCTGTAGCAAGTGCAGGGGAGCAGCTTGTGCAACAGGGCTGCTCCCAGCTGGGACAGGCCTGGGGGGGCTCCTGCCACCTGGGCAGGCACAAATCCCCCTGCTCCAGGTGCTCCAGGTGCTCCAGGGTCAGGCACAGCAATGGGGACAGGCTCAGGTGCCAGAACACAGAGTGACCTCAGGGTTTGGAGATGTTGAGCAGCTTCAATCCATTCCTGACCTCTCCTTCCAGGTTATGTTTTTCTAGGGGAGGCGTGTGGGGTAAGCTGGGGTAAGGGAGCTGCAAAAGTCAGCCAGGGGCAGAAATTCCTGCAGAGAACAAGGCAGGAGTTAAAGAGAGAATCCCAGACTCTCTGGGTGGGAAGGGATCCTAAAGTTCATGGGCAGGGACACCTCCCCCTGTGCCAGGTGCTCCCAGCCCCAGTGTCCAGCCTGGCCTTGGGCACTGCCAGGGATCCAGGGGCAGCCCCAGCTGCTCTGGCAATCCCAGCCCACCACCCTGACAGAGAGGAATTCCTGCCCAAGATCCCATTTCAATCCATTCTCCATCAGTTGAAAGCCCATTCCCTGTGTCCTGTCCCTGCAGGCCTTGTCCCCAGCCCCTCTGCAGCTTGGGCTGCCCAGAGCTGGGATCCTGGGTGGGAATTGCCAGGGAATCCCTTTGTCTCCCCTTTTTATCCCAAGGGCTTTGGCTTCCCCTTTGTAGGGAGTGATCCCAGAATCCTGGAGTGGTTTGGGTTGGGAGGGACCTGAAATCCCCCCCAGAGCCACCCCAGCCCTGGCAGGGACACCTCCCCCTGTGCCAGCTGCTCCCAGCCCCAGTGTCCAGCCTGGCCTTGGGCACTGCCAGGGCTCCAGGGGCAGCCACAGCTGCTCTGGCAATCCCAGCCCAGCCCCTGCCCACCCTGCCAGGGAACAATTCCTGCCCAAGCTCCCAGCCAGCCCTGCCCTGGGCACTGGGAAGCCATTCCCTGTGTCCTGTCCCTCTGTCCCTTGTCCCCAGCCCCTCTGCAGCTCTCCTGGAGCCCCTTTGGGCCCTGCCAGGGGCTGGGAGCTCTCCCTGGAGCCTTCTCCTCTCCAGCTGAGCACCCCCAGCTCTCCCAGCCTGGCTCCAGAGGGGCTCCAGCCCTGCAGCAGCTCCGGGGGCTCCTCTGGGCTCTCCCCAGCAGCTCCAGGTCCTTCCCGTGCTGGGAACACACCCCAGGGTGGGAGCGGGATCTGCCTGGATTGCTCAGGAGGGGTGAGGAAGAGGAGGCTGGAAAGAGTCCCTGGGATCTCAGGGAACCCAAACTCTGCTCCCTGCCCTGGCAGCAGCTCCGGGGGCTCCTCCGGGCTCTCTCCAGGTGCTGCTGATGTTGGAATTCCGAGCTCTGCAGGTTTGGGAATCACCTGAGGGGGGCAGAGGGGCAGAACCCTCTCCCTCATCCCGCTGCTCAGGATTCCTTTGACGCAGCCCAGGACACACGGGGGTGGTTTTGGGGCTGCAAACCTTCGCTGCTGAGCTTTAAAAAAAAAAAAAAAAAAATCAATCCAATCCCCCCCCCAAAAAAACCAACCAAACAAAAAAAAGAAACAAAAAAAAACCCCCAACCTAACAAAAAAACCTAAAAAAAAACCCTAACCCCCCCCCAAAAAAAAAACAAAAAAAAAACCAAAAAAACCCCCCAAAAAACCAAAAAAACCCCACCCCAAACCAAAAAAACAAAACAAAACAAAACAAAAAAAAAACCAACCAAACAAAAAAAAAGCAAAAAAACCCCAAAAACAAATAAAAAACCCCCAAACAAACAAACAAAAAACCAAAAAAAACCAACCAAACAAAAAAACCAAACAAACAAAGCAAAACAAAACAAAAAAACCCCAACAAAACAAAAAAAACCAACAAAAAAACAAAACCAAAATCCCCAATTCCTTCCCTCCAGGGCTGGTTTTGATCCATCCCCCCCAGGCCCTGCTGGCCCTCGGGATTCCCCAGGTGCAGGACCTTGCACTTGGACCCCTCCCCGAGGTCCTCCCAGCCCTCCCCAGCCTGCCAAAGTCCCCTCGGGATGGTGACAGAAAGCTCGGGAGAAAAAAAAAACGAAGGAAAACAAACGAAATGCGAAGTGTCTGCCCTTTACACCTCAGCACTTTAATAGGAGGGTTAATTATTAATGATCGATATGGTTTATTGGGGCATTGATTGTGCCGCCCCTCGCGGGAACGGATCCCATTGTTCTGAACAATGTGCAGATCCTTGGGAGCACCCGGAGGGGTGACAAAGGTTTTCCAGAAAAGAAAAAAAAAACAACAAAACAACAAAGTGCTGATGCTGAAACAGCAAAAAAAAAAAAAAATTATGGACGCTGAGAATATCTCGTTTTTCCCCCTCAATTAGGGCTGGAGAAGAAATTAACTCCTGAATTTTTGAATATTTTTTTACCTTCAGAGAAGTTATTCCAGCTCTCAGCCTCGCCATTTGTTGCAAAACGACTGAAATTGTTTAATTTTCTTTACTCGAGGACTCAAAATTGTAGTGGGGGGGAAAAAAAAAAAACAAAACAAAACCAAAAAAACAATTCTCCTGTCAAAAATACACCACATTTTAATCAGACTCGCAACTTTCCAAAAAAATCTCTTTTTTTTTGTTTGTTTTAATAAAGAAGTCAGAAACACTCAATTTGGAGGGGAAAAAAAAAAAAAGAAACCCTACAAAACTGCAAAAACATCTCCAAGATGGTCATAATTTCCATCCAAGCTCTTTTTTTTTGGGGAGGCGGCGATGAGAGGCTCCAGCAGCAAGAGCAGCCAGGGGAGGAAACAAGGAAAGTTGTAGGAGAAAAGTTTAATTAAAGTGGGAGTAATTAGGTGCTGAGGAATCCCGAGGAGGACTTGGCACGGGATCAGTCTGGGCAGTGTCTTCTTGCTGGATGTCTCTGCCCTTGGCCAGAGGGAGCTGTAATTTGGGTTACTGGTTAACCAGCTTGCCATGAAATTCCATCCTTTTCAGCCTGCAGCTCTGGGGATTTGACTCCAGAGGCATCAAAGCTGAGGGGAGTGACCCCCTTTTCTGCTCCGCTGGAAATTCTGGGATTTTTTTCCCTATTCTGACCTAAAATGATGTCAAGCTATTTGGAGTTTCATATTAAAAAAAATAAAATAGAATAATAATAATCTCTAATCTCAGCAGCAATTTTCTCTCAGGTCGCAGGAATGCGTTCCTGTGAGCAAAAAATTACATTTTTAATTTTATTTTTTTTCATATCTCAAGCAACATTTCGGCGTATTCCAACAAGCATTGCAGTTTGGAATCTAAATTCAAATTTAAAGGAAATTAAATTTGGGGATTTGACTCCAGAGTCATCAAAGCTGAGGGGAGCGACCCCCTTTTCTGCTCTGCTGGAAATTCTGGGATTTTTTTCCCTATTCCGACCTAAAACAACGTCAAGCTACTTGGAGTTTCATATTTTTTTTAAAAAAATTTAAAATAATAACAATTTATTATTTTAATTATTTAATTATTTTATTTTATAAATATTGTATTTATATTTTATTATTTAATTATTTTATTATTTCTGAGATCTCTAATCTCAGGAGCAATTTTCTCTCAGATCGCAGGAATGCGTTCCTGTGAGCAAAAATTGCAATTTTTTTTTTTTATTTTTCATATCTCAAACAACATTTTCACGTATTCCAACAAGCGTTGCAGTTCAGAATCTAAATTTAAATTTAGATTTAAACTAAATTAAATGTGAGGATTTGACTCCAGAGGCATCAAAGCTGAGGGGAACAAGCCCGTTTTCTGCTCCGCTGGAAATTCTGGGATTTTTTTCCCTATTCCGACCTAAAATGACATCAAGCTATTTGGAGTTTCATATTTTTTTAAAAAAAATTAAAACAATAATTTTTTTGTTACTTTAATTATTTTATTATTTTATTTTATAAATATTTTATTTATATTTTATTATTTAATTATTTTATTATTTCTGAGATCTCTAATCTCAGGAGCAATTTTCTCTCGGGTCGCAGGAATGCGTTCCTGTGAGCAAAAATTGCAAATTTTTTTTATTTTTCATATCTCAAACAACATTTTGACTTATTCCAACAAGCGTTGCAGTTCAGAATCTAAATTTAAATTTAGATTTAAACTAAATTAAATGTGAGGATTTGACTCCAGAGGCATCAAAGCTGAGGGGAGCAACCCCGTTTTCTGCTCCGCTGGAAATTTTGGGATTTTTGTCCTATTCTGACCTAAAATGACATCAAGCTATTTGGAGTTTCATATTTAAAAAAAACAATAAATAAAATAAAAATAATAATAATCATCTCTAATCTCAGAAGCAATTTTCTCTCGGGTCGCAGGAATGTGTTCCTGTGAGCAAAAAATTGCTTTTTTTTTTTTTTTTTTTTTTTTTTTTTTTTTTTTTTTTTTAATTTTTTTTTTTTTTCCTCCATATCTCAAACAAGCGTTGCGGTTTGGAATCTAAATTTAAACCCAAGAGCGGCACGGCCCGTCCCAGAGCTGACGGGAGCTGTTGCAAAACCCACGACAACCGCTGATTGTGTGACCTCTGATTGTTTGGAGAGGATTGGGAAGGGTTGGTTTGTAAAAGGATGTTTGTCAACACAGGGAAGGGAAGGGAAGGGAAGGGAAGGGAAGGGAAGGGAAGGGAAGGGAAGGGAAGGGAAGGGAAGGGAAGGGAAGGGAAGGGAAGGGAAGGGAAGGGAAGGGAAGGGAAGGGAAGGGAAGGGAAGGAAAGGAAAGGAAAGGAAAGGAAAGGAAAGGAAAGGAAAGGAAAGGAAAGGAAAGGAAAGGAAAGGAAAGGAAAGGAAAGGAAAGGAAAGGAAAGGAAAGGAAAGGAAAGGAAAGGAAAGGAAAGGAAAGGAAAGGAAAGGAAAGGAAAGCTTGGGCTTGGTTTTCTTCAGGAGAGGGAGAGGAGAGGAGAGGAGAGGAGAGGAGAGGAGAGGAGAGGAGAGGAGAGGAGAGGAGAGGAGAGGAGAGGAGAGGAGAGGAGAGGAGAGGAGAGGAGAGGAGAGCCCCAGAGCTGCCCCCACACTGCTCCCACCACTGCTCTGACCCTCAGAGCCTCCCTTCTTCTCCTGCACAGCCCCAGCCCAGCCCCCGTGTCCCTGTGTCCCCTGGGCTGGGGTGTCACGGCTGCAGCTCAGGTGTTCCTCTCACTGCTCTCCCCAAACATCCCCTGAACTTCTCCCTCCTCAGTAACCCCCCGTCCCTCTGCCACAGAAATTGTCAGACTTTCTAAGCTGATGATTACCCAGCACTGCAAATCCATCACTTCTGGTTCAGCCCCATTTCTTTCTGCTGCTCTTTCTCCAGAGCCCTGGGAATGGCCCAAACACAGATTTTATTTTTTTTTTTAATTTTTTTTTTTTCAATTTTAGGCTTCTTCTGCCAGCATGGCAAGATGAGGATGCTTTAGCAACACAGATTTTCAGAGGTGCTTTTGTCTCAGATCCACAAGGTCAGGGCTCAGAGAAGGCCCAGCCTGAGCTGCCTGGATCAGTGGGAAATGCAAAGGGTGGGGTTATGCACCAGGGGAATATGAACTGGGAATGTTCTCTGGAGGTTCAACACCAGAATTGCTCCTTTATCCCAGCATGAATGAAGTGCTGGAAGAAAGAAATCTCAAGGTCTCTTCTCACACTGCCCAGTAGCCCCCTTACCCCCAAACTTGTTCAGTTCCCTGTGCAAACTCAAGACACACAAAAATTCCACCCCAGAAAAAAAAAAATCCCATTTCTCCTTCCCAGGGGGCTCTGGAAGAGCCAGGGCACGGAGCAGGGGAGACAATTCCCAGCTGGCCTCTCCCCCAGCCCAGGGCAGCGCCGTGGAGCCGCTGGCCTTTCAGGCTGCTGCACTCACACACCTCTGAGAGGGCTCAGCCCTGCCTCTTTCGTGTGGGTTTGGCAAGCCCTGCACGCTCCTGATGGGCCAGGCGGTGCCAAAAACACCGGCCAGGGGCACGCCCGGCGTGCCAGGCTCCAGCAGCTCCATCCCCAGGGGATGACGTGCTCAGCCCTGGCATGAGGCATCCTCGAGAAACCCGAAACCTGGAGGTGCCACCTAGCACTGGGGGTGCCCCGGTGCTGCTGGCACTGCTCCCCAGGCCACTGTCACGGCGCAGGGCCCTGCAGGCAGGCAGGCTCTGCGGGGTACGTGCACGTCCTCATGGCATCCCCCGCAGCTCGGGCTGCTCCCGCCTGTCCTGGCACGGCACAGCTGTCCCTGCTGCTCCCCAGAGCTTCCAGTTCTGCTCCTCAGAACCTCCCAGTCCCTGCTGCTCCCCAGAGCTTCCAGTTCTGCTCCTCAGAACCTCTCAGTTCTGCCCCTCAGAACCTCCCAGTCACTGCTGTCCCTGCTGCTCCTCAGAGCTTCCAGTTCTGCTCCTCAGAACCTCTCAGTCACTGCTGTGCCTGCTGCTCCTCAGAGCTCCCAGTTCTGCTCCTCAGAACCTCCCCGTCCCTGCTGCTCCCCAGAGCTTCCAGTTCTGCTCCTCAGAGCTTCCAGTTCTGCTCCTCAGAACCTCCCAATTCTGCTCCTCAGAACCTCCCAGTTCTGCCCCTCAGAACCTCCCAGTCCCTGCTGACCCTGCTGCTCCCCAGAGCTTCCAGTTCTGCTCCTCAGAGTTTCCAGTTCTGCTCCTCAGAACCTCCCAGTTCTGCCCCTCAGAACCTCCCAGTCCCTGCTGACCCTGCTGCTCCCCAGAGCTTCCAGTTCTGCTCCTCAGAACCTCCCAATTCTGCTCCTCAGAACCTCTCAGTTCTGCTCCTCAGAACCTCTCAGTCACTGCTGTCCCTGCTGCTCCTCAGAGCTCCCAGTTCTGCTCCTCAGAACCTCCCAGTCACTGCTGTCCCTGCTGCTTCTTCTTCTCCTGTTGTCACCTGTGAGAAGAGAGCACCTGGCTGTCCCCTCCTGGCAGGAGCTGTGCAGAGCCACAGGGGCCCCCCTGAGCCTCCTTTGCTCCAGGCTCAGCCCCTTCCCCAGCTCCCTCAGCCCCTCCTGGGGCTCCAGACCCTTCCCAGCCCCGTTCCCTGCCCTGGACTGGCTCCAGCCCCTCCAGGTCCTGTTCCCATCCACGGTGCCCAGGATCTGAGCAGCCTCAGCAGGCCCAGCTCAGGCCTTGATCACATTTTCACATTTTTCAGCAGGAAAAGTTCTTTCCCAGCACTGAGCTCATGTTTGTTCCTACAGCAGATCTGCTGCTGCTGTTGATGAACAAGATGGAGCCTGTGCTTTGGGCCAGGGGGAAATTCCATCAAATCCCTGATTGGATTTGGGGCCTGCACTGCAATGACCTGATCAATGACCCCGGCTGTCCCCTCCTGGCAGGAGCTGTGCAGAGCCACAGGGGCCCCCCTGAGCCTCCTTTGCTCCAGGCTCAGCCCCTTTCCCAGCTCCCTCAGCCTCTCCTGGGGCTCCAGACCCTTCCCAGCCCCGTTCCCTGCCCTGGACTCACTCCAGCCCCTCCAGGTCCTCAATGTTTCAAATCCAGGACAAGGGATGTTGTCAGGGGCTGTTCTCCCTCCTTAGGAAGTAACTCAGAGTTTCCAAGGCTCCAGTGAGCACCTGGTGACCAAGAGGGGAGTTCTGATCCCCGACAGGAGGAGAACACAGGGCTGGGGAGAAGCTGCAGCACTCCCTGCGTGCCCAACGCACCTGCAGAGTTTGCACCTCCACACCTGTTTGCTAAAACCCCTCTCCAGAGACCTCCTGCTCTGGACATGAAAGAAAAACACAAGTCTTGTTCAGAAGGCTGATGCTCCAAAAAAAGAGGCTGGTTTATTCTCAGAACCTATTTTTATACCTTTCTACAACGTGCCCACCTAAGAGGTGGGATCCTTTGAACCATTGGTCACACCAAGGGTCAACAAGCAAAGTCCCTCCTCAGGAGAGAAATATGAAAAACAAGAGAGTTTAGAAAGCATGCCCTTGTTTACCAGTTTAGGTCCCTGGGAAAGAAGCCTTCCCCCTGGGAAGGGGCTCAGGGCAGGGACAACCTCTGGTAAGGCTGGCTGGGGGTTGGATGGATCCCCACGCTCCCAGAGGGATTTCAAGGGGCTCTCTGTGCACAGCAAAGGGAAAAAAGCCCCAGCAGGAGCAGCTTTAGAGCCCACTGCCCACATTTGTCCTGCCAGGTGGGAAGGAACCTTAAAACTCTTCCAACCCCACCCCGTGCCCTGTGCAGGGACACCTCCCACCATCTCCTGGGACGGGAGCTGGGACCCAGGAGAGGCTGTGAATGCTTCAGGGGCTCAGCTCTGCCTCAGACAGATCCCCTGCCCTGCTTTTTGTTCAAATCCCCGTGGTTACCCTTCCCTCTCACCACAAAGCTAATCATTCTCGCTTGTATTCCCTCTCAGAACCCCCACAGTTTTTGGGGGGGGCTCTAAGCTGTGGGATCCCGAGGCAGGCAGCGGGGCTGCTCTGCACAGGGAGCTGCAGGCAGCAGCAGATGCCTGCTGTGCTGTGGCTGCCTGGACATGAAGCAGCAGAGCCTGGGCCGGGGATGTCAGAGGGATGAGGTGGGGAGGAGGAGGGGAGGCTCTGCCCTGGGAGGTGTGAAAATGACGAGTCGAGGCAGCCCGGGGAGGCAGTGATTTATCTGCCTGGTGACGGACGCCAGCTAAGGAAGGGCTTGTGATGAAACCCTGGCCTGGGCGGGCTGGGGGCACTGGGAGCAGCAGCTCCGGGGGTGACAGTTCATGGGGGGCACCTTCCTGCAGCCCAGAGCGATCCCTGAAATGAATAAAGGACTCAAAGTTATGCACTGATGTTGCTGTTGGACATGAAAGAAAGACACGAGTCTTGTTCAGAAGGCTGATGCTCCAAACAAGGGGCTGGTTTATTCTCAGAACTTATTTTTATACCTTTCTACAATGTGCCCACCTAAGAGGTGGGATCCTTTGAACCATTGGTCACACCAAGGGTCAACAAGCAAAGTCCCTCCTTAGGAGAGAAATGTGAAAAACAAGAGAGTTTAGAAAGCATGCCCTTGTTTACCAGCTTTGGTCCCTGGGAAAGAACTTCAGAAAACCCAAACATGACAGGCAGTGACTACAAATTCCCTTTTAGCTCGTGTGGTCCACGTGTGCCATCTTTTTCCAGTGGTCTTGAGGTTATGGCGAGAAGGTGGAACCCACCTGCAGATGGCTGGATGTCCACAGTGGTGTCTTTCACAGGTCCAGATTTGGTGTTGGCTCGTTGTTTTTAGGGGCTTTTTGGTGTTAATTTGACTTCTGCTTGTAGCAGAGCATCATGGGAGTCCCTTGATTTCCCTATTGGGCGGGGTCAGCAGTTTGACGGGCAGGTGAGGCACTGTTGCTGTTGGACATTCCAAACTGTTCGTGTTGGATCTGCACCCTGGAACCTCAGTTTCCTGTGTTCCAGGCTGTGTATTCCCTTTCCCCAAATCCAGAATTCCCCTTTACCTCCCGTCGAGTAAGGGCTCTGCTGCTCCCTGTAGCCACGGTTTCGTGCCTGCCATGTTTTGGTTTCAGGAGATTTTGTTCCCAGGAACAGAACTGGTAAACAAGGTCACGCTATTTGTAAACTAAGATGGTTTTCCACACTCTTTCCCAAAGGAGGGAGTTGTTTGAGGGTCTCTTCAAGTGAGCGATGGTTCCAGGGGTCTCCACCTCTAAGGTGGGTGTTTTGTGGAAAGGTATAAAATAGGTTGGGAAAATAAACCACTGGCTCCTCCTGCGAGGGGTCGGCAGCCTTCTGAACCAGAAGGCATCCCCTCCCAGAGCCTCTGTGTGTCCCTGGTGCTGGCGTGGGGCAGACTCGCATCTCTTCTTCTGTCTCCAACAGCGACAGCTCCTCACCTGCCCGTCAAACTGCTGACCCCGCCCAATAGGGAAATCAAGGGACTCCCATGATGCTCTGCTACAAGCGGAAATCAAATTAACGCCAAAAAAAACCCCTAAAACAACGAGCCAACACCAAATCTGGACTTATGAAAGACATCACTGTGTGAGCAGGACATCCAGCCATCTGCAGGAGGGTTCCACCTTCTCGCCATAACCTCAAGAGCACTGGATAAAGATGGCAGCCCTGGTCCACAGGAGATAAAAGGGAATTTGTAGTCACTGCCTGTCATGTTTGGGTTTTCTGAAGTTCTTTCCCAGGGACATAAACTGGTAAACAAGGTCACACTCTGTAAACTCTCTTGTTTTTCACGTTTCTCTCCTAAGGAGGGACTTTGCTTGTTGACCCTTGGTGTGACCAATGGTTCAAAGGATCCCACCTCATAGGTGGGCACATTGTAGAAAGGTATAAAAATAGGTTCTGAGAATAAACCAGCCCCTTTTCAGAGCATCAGCCTTCTGAACAAGACTTTTGTCTTTCCTTCGTGTCCAACAGCCACAGGAATTCCTGGGAACTCCCATGAGGGAGGAATCCCGACTCTGCAGCACAAGCAGCAGCCTCGACCTGCACCTCCTCCTCCTCCTCCCTGGTGTCCAGCGGCCCCTCGAGCCCCCTGCCCAGAACTGTCTTTTTAATAAAGGCCTTTCCAAAGGAGCTGCTCTCCTGGCCCGTTTTTAATACTCCCCACCCAGCCCTGACACCCCGAGGCACCACCCTGGCAGAGCAGGAGCTGCTGCCCCCAGCTCTTCCCAGGGTTTGTGTCCCAACGGATTGGAGCAGGAGCCGCAGGGACAGTGCCACTGCTGGAGGTGGCTGTGCCACTGCTGGAGGATGGTGAAGGGAAGATGATGGAAACATGGAGTAGTTTGTGTTGGGAGCGACGCTAAAAGTCATCCAGGGACAGCCCAGGTTGCTCCAGCCTGGCCTTGGGCACTGCCAGGGCTCCAGGGGCAGCCACAGCTGCTCTGGCAATCCCAGCCCAGCCCCTGCCCACCCTGCCAGGGAACAATTCCTGCCCAAGCTCCCAGCCAGCCCTGCCCTGGGCACTGGGAAGCCATTCCCTGTGTCCTGTCCCTGCAGGCCTTGTCCCCAGCCCCTCTGCAGCTCTCCTGGAGCCCCTTTGGGCCCTGCCAGGGGCTGGGAGCTCTCCAGCTCCAGCTGAGCACCCCCTGCTCTCCCAGCTTGGCTCCAGCCCTGGGATCAGTGCAGCGCCCCTCAGCTCCAGCTTTCCCACCCTGTTACCCTGTGCAAGCCAAAGGAAATCCCAGGCTGAGGTGCAGCGCTGGTTTTTGTGATGCTGGCTGACCTCAGAAGTGCATCAGCACCAGACACAGGAATGTGATGGCAAACCTGATTAAAATACTCTTGAACATCCCAGGTTCTGGAATTGCCTGGTTCGAATGGAGGCTTCTTAGTCTGTGTAGCTTTAACATAAAACTGTGAAGCTTAAACCCTAGCACAGAAAAAAATGATTAATGGAGGAGCTCTCCAGCCAGTTTCAGAGGAGAATTTGGGGATGCAGTCTGGAGGTGATGACCTGAACTCCTCCTGGAGCAACCCTGTGACTGTGCAGTGAAACTCCCTGGGACAGGGACAGCAGCCAGGGCAGGGCTGGAGCTGGGCCAGGGCAGGCTGAGGCTGCAGAGCAGGGCAAGGTTCTTCCCCCAGAGGGTGCTGGGCACTGCCCAGGCTCCCCAGGGAATGGGCACGGCCCCGAGGCTGCCAGAGCTCCAGGAGCCTTTGGACAGCGCTCCAGGGATGCCCAGGCTGGGATTGCTGGGGGGTCTGGGCAGGGACAGGAGCTGGGCTGGATGATCCTGGGGGGTCCCTCAGCTCAGGAGCTTCTGTGGCTCCAAGATCCCCATGCAGGACCCCCACTCAGGTTTGCAGTGGGTTCCAGGATTCTCACTCAGGTTTTCAGTGGGTTCCAGGATTCTCACTCAGGTTTTCAGTGGGTTCCAGGACCCTCACTCAAGTTTGCAGTGGGTTCCAGGATTCTCACTCAGGTCTGCAGTGGGTTCCACGATCCCCCAGGTGTTGGCATCCCCTCCCAGAGCCTCTGTGTGTCCCTGGTGCTGGCGTGGGGCGGTGAGCGAGCATCCCTCAGGTGAGTGAGCACCTGGTGGGGAAGCCCTGGGGCACAGCAGAGCCTCTCCGAGGTGCTGCTCCCCAGCACGTAGGTGCGAGAGGAGCCCGGGGGAGGTTTTCACGCTCCTCAGCTGGCAAGAGGCAAACACCTCCGTGTGGTCAATCCGAAAAGAAAAGAAAAGAAAAGAAAAGAAAAGAAAAGAAAAGAAAAGAAAAGAAAAGAAAAGAAAAGAAAAGAAAAGAAAAGAAAAGAAAAGAAAAGAAAAGAAAAGAAAATCACACACACACACACAAAAAAAAACTACACACAAACACAAAAAAAACCCACCAAAACAAACAAACAAAAAAACCCAACAACAAAAAAAGGCATTTTAATCCACTGAGATGCTTCGTTTGGCCTTGACATAAAGCGCTGAGAGGGAATAAAAGCTGCTGGGAGGGCAGGCCAGATGGGGAGGATTATCTGCGGCGCTTTGGGAAAGGCTGGGACACTGCAAACACTCCCGGGAGGGAACAAAAGCATCTCTCTGGCGCTGATATGCAAATCCCAGCACACGCGGCCGCGCTTGGCACCTTCCCGGCACCAATTTTGGGCAGGGCTGCGTGCGCGGCCGGGCTCGGGGCTGACTCAGCCCGCAGGAATGACGGGCGGAGGGGCTCGGACGTGCCGGGGGACAAAAGGCGGTGCTGGCAGCGGGGACACGGCCCGGCCTGCGGGGTGATGGGTGACACCTGAGCGAGGGCAGGGACAGCCGGGGAGAGAGAGCAGGGGCCGGGCTGAGGTCACCTGTGGGGTGCTGAGCTCACCTGTGGGGTGCTGAGCTCACCTGTGGGGTGTTTTATTCACCTGTGGCATCTTTTGCTCACCTGTGGGGTGCTGAGCTTACCTGTGGGATGCTGAGCTCACCTGTGGGGTGCTCACTCATCTGTGGGGTGCTCACTCATCTGTGGGGTGCTGAGCTTACCTGTGGGATGCTGAGCTCACCTGTGGGATGCTGAGCTCACCTGTGGGGTGCTCACTCATCTGTGGGGTGCTGAGCTCCCATGTGGGGTGCTGAGCTCACCTGTGGGGTGTTCCCTCACCTATGGGGTGTTTTATTCACCTCTGGGATGTTTTACTCATCTGTGGGGTGCTCACTCACCTGTGGGATGTTTTATTCACCTGTGGGGTGCTGAGATCCTCTGTGGGGTGCTGAGCTCACCTGTGGGGTGTTTTATTCACCTGTGAGGTGTTTTATTCACCTGTGGGGTGCTCAGCTCCCATGTGGGGTGCTGTGCTCACATGTAGGGTGTTCCCTCACCCATGGGGTGTTTTATTCACCTGTGAGGTGCTGAGATCACCTGTGGGGTGCTGTGCTCACCTGTAGGGTGTTCCCTCACCTGTGGGGTGTTCCCTCACCTATGGGGTGCTGAGCTCCTATGTGGGGTGCTGAGCTCACCTCTGGGGTGTTCCCTCACTTGTGGGATGTTTTACTCACCTGTGGGGTGTTTTATTTACCTGTGGGGTGTTTTATTGCCTTCCCACAGAGGGGCTGGGAAGCAAGCCCTGAGTAGATGAGATGGGATATCAGGGAAAGCCTCTCCACATGAAAATGTTGTCCAGCGCTGGCAGAGCTGCCGGGAGCAGTGATGGGATCAGCATCCCTGGAAGTGTTCACAGCACAGGTGAATGTGGTGACGCTGTTCAAGGTCAACAACGACACGGACTCCGAGGTCAGAAGGCTGAAATGACTCCAATCAATCTTCATTACCCGGGAATTTCTTCCCTTTATCCTGTTTTACAAAGAACCACCCAAGGGGTGGAAGAAAGACAAACTTCTTCCATCACATTGGTCAAGTCAGAGGGACATCAAGGAGAAGTCCCTCCCAGGGAAAGGAATGCAAACAAAGGTCACAGTCAGGAAAACGTGTCTCTGGTTGGCAGAAAACTCTCTGGGAAAAGAGTTTCAGAGAAACAAAAACATCTCAGCATGAACCAGACACCCTAACCCTAACCAGTGTGGCACCTGGGGGCGTGAGTGGCTTTGGCACTTTGGGGGAATGGTTGGGCTGGATGGTCTGAGAGGGTTTTTCCAGCCTCAGTGATTCCAGGATTTATCATCCCAGAGCAGGAGAGCTCAGTGGCCCCTGCCCCGTGCCCAGCCCAGCTCTCCCTGCCCTGCAGGTGTTGCAGCCACACCGAGCTGTGACAGGAGCTGGCATGGGGACATCAGAGCTGGCCTGTCCCTCCCGGGTTACTCCAGGCTGTGTCACTCCTGAGCATCTCTGGGCAGTGACATTTCCAGAGGGTAGCACTTGAATCAGACGCCTAAATCAGCAAACTGACAGCCTGGGAGAGCTGGGGGTGCTCAGCTGGAGAGGAGAAGGCTCCAGGGAGAGCTCCCAGCCCCTGGCAGGGCCCAAAGGGGCTCCAGGAGAGCTGCAGAGGGGCTGGGGACAAGGCCTGCAGGGACAGGACACAGGGAATGGCTTCCCAGTGCCCAGGGCAGGGCTGGCTGGGAGCTTGGGCAGGAATTGTTCCCTGGCAGGGTGGGCAGGGGCTGGGCTGGGATTGCCAGAGCAGCTGGGGCTGCCCCTGGAGCCCTGGCAGTGCCCAAGGCCAGGCTGGACACTGGGGCTGGGAGCACCTGGCACAGGGGGAGGTGTCCCTGCCAGGGCTGGGGTGGCTCTGGGGGGGATTTCAGGTCCCTCCCAACCCAAACCACTCCAGGATTCTGGGATCACTCCCTACAAAGGGGAAGCCAAAGCCCTTGGGCTAAAAAGGGGAGACAAAGGGATTCCCTGGCAATTCCCACCCAGGATCCCAGCTCTGGGCAGCCCAAGCTGCAGAGGGGCTGGGGACAAGGCCTGCAGGGACAGGACACAGGGAATGGTCTTTAAACTGATGGAGAATGGATTGAAATGGGATCTTGGGGAGGAATTCCTCTCTGTCAGGGTGGTGGGCTGGGATTGCCAGAGCAGCTGTGGCTGCCCCTGGAGCCCTGGCAGTGCCCAAGGCCAGGCTGGAGCAACCTGGGCTGTCCCTGGATGGAGTTTTAGGGTCCCTCCCAACACAAACCTATTCTAGAACCCCAAATGTGAAAATATTACTACTTTTTACCACCCTTGAGGGCTTGCAATTCCTCTCTTAATGTTGGCAACCTTTCCCATGGACTGTAGTCAAGGCCCTTGCCTGTCTGAGGTCTGTGCCAGGGCCTGCAACGCCCCTGTACAAATCCCAGACCCTCCCTGTACAGGTTTTAAACCCTCCCTGTACAGGTTTTAAACCCCTCTGTACAGGTTTTAAACCCCCCTGTACAGGTTTTAAACCCTCCCTGTAGAGGTTTTTGTTCATCCAGGGTTTCCAAAGGAATGCCCTGGACTCCCCCAGGTCAGCAGGCCGCGGTGCCGGACGTGCTCGGGGTAGCGGAGCCGCGGGAGGCCGGGGCTGGGCGCCTGGCTCAGGTGGCACCGGGGCTGGCAGCACTTCAGAGCCAGCAGAGCAACTTTGTCTCCTCCGTGGGAGGTGTGAAGGAGCCGCGGGGAGCCGCTGAAGGCTTCCCCGTGCCAGTTTTTAGCAATCCTGCCGGCTATAAATAGCTGCTGCCTCATCGCGCGGCGGCTGGGTTATCGCCCCGCTCGCGTTCCCCCGCTCCGTGGCACGGCTTCTTGTTGGCCTGCTCGCCAGCCTGGTGATGCAAGGCAGCACCAAAAAAGCCCAAAAAAACCACAAAAAAAAAAAAAACCCACAAAAAAAAAAAAAAAAAAAAAAAAAACACAAAAAACCCACAAACAAACAACAAAAAAACAAAACAAAACAAAAAACCGACCAAAAAGAAACAAACAAACAAACAAAAACCAAAAACAAAATCCAACAAAAAGATAAATAAACAAACAAAACCAAAAACCAACCAAAAAGAGAAACAAACAAACAAACAGAAACAAAAATGAGAAAAAACCAAAAAGAGAAACAAACAAACAAAAAACCAAAACCAAAAACAAAAACAACAAAAAAAAGAGAAACAAACAAACAACAAAAAACACAAAACCCAACCAAACTAAAAAAAAAACCAACCAAAAAAAACCCCAAAAAACCCCACAAAAAATAAACCAAGGAGGATGCAAAAGGGCTGTGGGGGTTCTCACCTTCCCCTGGTGATGTTGTTCTGGTGTTCGCTGTTTGTCTGGGAGCTTTGTCCATCCCAGGAGTGAGGGAAGGTTGTGTCACACAGAGGCAGAGCCAGGGGCCCTCTGCAGATCCCCTCTGGGTGCTCTGCTGTGTCCCTGCAGGTCCCCCCTCGATTCTCTGTGGTGTCCCTGCTCTCTGCAAATCCACTCTGGGTGCTCTGCTGTGTTCCTTTCCCTCTTCATATTCCCTCTGGATACTCTGCTGAGTGCCTGCAGGTCTCCTCTGGGTGCTCTGCTGTGTCCCCAAGGGAGCAGATACCTGGTCCCAGGCAGGGCCCCCTCCCCACCTTCCCACCCCAGCCCTGGTTCCAGGTGCTGAGCCAAGAGTTCTCAGCACCAGGAGGCCCCTGGGGTGAGGTTTCCCCCTCGCTGGCTCAGGGGGGGTTGCTGGCAGGATCAGCCACAGCTCTTGGATCACCACCAGCAGCTTTGGCTCTGCTTGGGCCAAATTCCCCAAAGGGCCCCTTGGCTGCTTCCATGTTGGCTGTGGCCGAGGTCTCTGGAGAGCAGAGGGGTCCAAGCTGGGATCTGTTTTGGATAAGCAGTGTTGGGTTATGGCCCGTGCCCAGCAGCCCCAGCCAGCCTCAAATGCAAACTCCAGCCACCAGCCCAGCTCTCCTGGGGGCCCACCAGGGATGGGAGACTCCAGGAGGTCCTTAAATCCAAGAGGAGCATCAACAGGGGGATATTTTTCCCTTGGATTGTGGCGTTGCACCGAGAACTTGCTCCTGGTGTGACTTTGGGAGCAGGCAGGATAACTTTGGTGACTCCCACCTGAAGGATAATTTGGATAGTGGTGACCAATTTTGGATGGAGGTGACTCCCACCTGCAGGACAATTTTGGATACTGGTGACTCCCACCTGCAGGATAATTTGGACAGTGGTGATTCTCACCTGAAGGATAATTTCAGATGGAGATGACTCTCACTTCCAGGACAATTTTGGATACTGGTGACTCCCATCTGAAGGATAATTTGACTAGTGGTGACTTCCATCTGAAGGATAATATGGACAGTGGTGATTCCCACCTGCAGGATAACTTTGGACAGTGGTGATTCCCACCTGCAGGATAACTTTGGATACTGGTGACTCCCACCTGCAGGATAATTTGGGCAGTGGTGATTCTCACCTGCAGGATAATTTTGGATGGAGGTGACTCCCACCTGCAGGATAACTTTGGATAGTGGTGACTCTCACCTGCAGGGTAATTTCAGATAGATGTGATTCTCACCTGCAGGACAATTTTGGATAGTGGTGACTCCCACCTGCAGGATAATTTGGACAGTGGTGATTCTCACCTGAAGGATAATTCCAGATGGAGGTGACTCTCACTTGCAGGGCAATTTTGGGTACTGGTGACTGTCACCTGAAGGATAGTTTTGGATAGTGGCGACCCCCATCTGAAGGATAATTTGGCTAGTGGTGATTCTCACCTGCAGGATAATTTGGACAGTGGTGACCTGCACAATAATTTCAGATGGAGGTGACTCTCACCTGCAGGACAATTTCAGATACTGGTGACTGTCACCTGAAGGATAATTTGGCTAGTGGTGACTCTCATCTGCAGGATAATTTTGGCTAGTGGTGACTCTCACCTGCAGGATAATTTCAGATAGATGTGATTCTCACCTGCAGGACAATTTTGGATACTGGTGACTCTCACCTGAAGGATAATTTTGGATACTGATGATTCTCACCTGCAGGACAATTTTGGATACTGGTGACTCCCATCTGAAGGATAATTTCGGATAGATGTGATTCTTACCTGCAGGACAATTTTGGATAATGGTGACTCCCACCTGCAGGATAATTTGGACAGTGGTGACCTGCACAATAATTTCAGATGGAGGTGACTCTCACCTGCAGGACAATTTCAGATACTGGTGACTGTCACCTGAAGGATAATTTTGGCTAGTGGTGACTCTCACCTGCAGGATAATTTCAGATAGATGTGATTCTCACCTGCAGGACTATTTTGGATAATGGTGACTCCCACCTGAAGGATAATTTGGACAGTGGTGACTCCCACCTGCAGGATAATTTCAGATAGATGGAATTCTCACCTGCAGGATAACTTTGGATACTGATGACTCCCACCTGCAGGATAACTTTGGATGCTGGTGACTCCCACCTGCAGGACGGGGTTGTGCTCCCTGTCTCGTTATCACTGAGAAGGGGAACTCGTTTGGGATGGATTGAACAACTCCTCCTTCCTTCCCCTGCAAGGGCAGCAGGAGCAGGGATTGCGGAGCCACGGGCTGATCCTGGCAGGGAACATGGAGCCTTTTCCCAGGGAGGCTCCCCCAGGCTCCAGAACTGTCTGAGGATTGATGGCAGCAAACAGGGGAGCCCAGCAGCAGCCAAGGGTGCAGAGACAGGAGACAGAGCCAAGCTGAACGCTTCCAATCCTGGGGATCCCACTTGGGAATGCAGAGCTCCAGCAGGGCTGGGGTTCCGTGGAGCCTTTGGGGCCATCCTGGGCAGGAGGGAGGAATTCCATGGAGGACACAGCTGGTGGAGACCTGGAATGTCGCTGTTGGACATGAAAGAAAGACACAAAGTCTGGTTCAGAAGGCTGATGCTCCCAAAGGAGTGATGGTTTATTCTCAAAACCTGTTTTATACTTTTCTACAATGCACCCACCTTAGAGGTGGGACCCTTGGACCCATTGGTCACATCAGAGGACCATCAAGCAATTCCCCTCCTTGAGAAGGGAATGTGAAAAACAGAATAGTTTATAAAACATGTCCTTGTTTATCAGTTTTGTCTCTGGGAAAAGAATTTCCTGAAATCAAAACATGGCAGGCACGGAACCTGGGGCTACACTGGCTGGAGCCCCAGGGCACTCCCCAGGCACAGCCAGGGCTGTGCTGCAGCCGGGGGCTCCTGGGAGTGGTGGTGATGCACATTTAGTGTCATTTGGGTCACCTGGTGTGCAACAAACCCAGGCACAGAGCTCGGTATCCATCCTTGTCCCTTCTCAGGGCTCGCACAAAACGTTTGTGGGTGGTGATTTGAGTAAGGAGTGAGTAAAGGATGATTAATGCTCTCTAGGACTGGCTCTGGCAGACAGAGCTCAGTGGGCCCACAAAAGCAGCAGCAGTGACACCACTCCTTTCTCGTTTCATTCTGAAAGAAAATTCAAGCTTAGGGTTCATTTTGAAGAATAAAAGTTGATCAGCTGATGATTGTTTTTTTCTCCTGGTTTTGAAGACTTCGGGGATAAACCAGCACCACATCACTGGTGCTGTGGCAGATGTGATTTACGAATCTCGGAGTGGTTTGGGTGGGAAGGGACCTGAAATGTTCACCCAGTGCCACCCCAGCCCTGGCAGGGACACCTCCCCCTGTGCCAGGTGCTCCCAGCCCCAGTGTCCAGCCTGGCCTTGGGCACTGCCAGGGCTCCAGGGGCAGCCACAGCTGCTCTGGCAATCCCAGCCCAGCCCCTGCCCACTCTCCCAGGGAACAATCCCTTCCATGTATTTAACCTTAATGTCCCCTCTTTCTGTTTGAAACCCTTCCCCCTTGTCCTGTCACTCCTGATGTTCCTGATGTTCAGTCCCTCCCCAGCTTCCTCAGAGCCCCCTGAGATCCTGGGAGGAGCTCTGAGCTCTCCCTGGAGCCTTCTCCTCTCCGGGCTGACCAGCCACACCTTTATTCTGCCACAGAAACAAATGCTTTCCCAAATCCAGGATTTTCCAGCAGCTGAAGCCTCTCCCTCAGTGCTCTTTGGTGCTTTGCTTCAAGCATTGCCTCGTGCTCCCGGTGCAGGTGACCTGGCTGGGCGGTCACTCCGGCACAGGGGCTCCAGGGGCAGCTCCCAAATAATCCCTTTGGCAGCTTTTCCCTGGAGGAGCCTCCCCCAGGCTCCCTGCCCAGAGAACAGCTGGCTCCACAGCTGGAGCGCTCAGCTGGTGGAGTTGGAGCAGCTGCTGGTGGGCAGGGCTGGGAGGACACGAAGAGAAGGGAAGGACAGAGCATCCCAGGGAAATCCTCGTCCCGGGCTGTGTGTCTGCAGGGCTGAGCCTTTGGTTTAAAGCAGACCCTTAGCACAGGGCTGGTCCTTCCCTGCCCCAAATCCCTTACGGGACCCCACAGAAATTGTTCCTGTTCTCTAAAGCTGTTGGGGTGTGTGATGGAACAGAGAGCAACGCTGTTAATTCCCGTTTAAGGACACATTTGCGTTTCTTTGAGGTCACAAAGAGCACAGGGGTGTGTGGACACCAGCCCAGGATGATTAATGCTCCCTAGGACTGGCTCTGGCAGACAGAGCTCAGTGGGTCCACAAAAGCAGCAGCAGTGACACAGCTCCTTTCTCACTTCATTCTGAAAGAAAATTCAAGTTCAGGGTTCATTTTGAACAATAAAAGTTGATCAGCTGGTGATTGTTTTTTCTCCTGGTTTTGAAGACTTTGGGGATAAACCAGCGCCACATCACTGGTGCTGTGGCAGATGTGATTTAGGAATCTCAGAGTGGTTTGGGTTGGAGCGGGGTTGCAGAGATGTCCCCATCACCCCAGAGCCTTGTCACAGATGGCATCATGGTGATGTCCCCATCATCCCACAGCTTCTCCTGGGTGGCACTGAAATGGTGTCCCCAGCACCCCACAGCCTTGTTTTGGGTGGCACTGAAATGGTGTCCCCAGCACCCCAGAGCCTTCTCTGGGGTGGCATTGCAGAGATGTCCCCATCACCCCAGAGCCTTGTCACAGACGGCATCAGGGTGATGTCCCCATCATCCCACAGCTTCTCCTGGGTGGCACTGAAATGGTGTCCCCAGCACCCCACAGCCATGTCCTGGGTGGTGTGCCCATCCATGGGTTTTCCCAAGGGACAAGGAGTGTTTCTCCCAGTTCCTCCCTGTCCTGGGGATCCCCTCTGGTCCCTGCTGTTGGTGTCCCCCTCTCAGACATTTCCAGGCAGGAGCTGCCCAGTGTCACCCAACACCTTCCAGGGACCCGCAGGGACACAGGGGGACCAGCAAAGCTCTGCAGGGACCTTCCCTGCCCCATCCAATGGCTCCAGGCTGCAGTAACCAGGAGCACCAGGATCAGGCTTTGCCTGCTGCTGGTCCTGAAGGAGGGACAGGCAGAGCAGAGCAGAGCAGAGCAGAGCAGAGCAGAGCAGCAGAGTGGAGCTGGGAAGGGTCTGGAGCCCCAGGAGAGGCTGAGGGAGCTGGGGAAGGGGCTGAGCCTGGAGCAAAGGAGGCTCAGGGGGGCCCCTGTGGCTCTGCACAGCTCCTGCCAGGAGGGGACAGCCGGGGTCATTGATCAGGTCATTGCAGTGCAGGCCCCAAATCCAATCAGGGATTTGATGGAATTTCCCCCTGGCCCAAAGCACAGGCTCCATCTTGTTCATCAACACCAGCAGCAGATCTGCTGTAGGAACAAACATGAGCTCAGTGCTGGGAAAGAACTTTTCCTGCTGAAAAATGTGAAAATGTGATCAAGGCCTGAGCTGGGCCTGCTGAGGCTGCTCAGATCCTGGGCACCGTGGATGGGAACAGGACCTGGAGGGGCTGGAGCCAGTCCAGGGCAGGGAACGGGGCTGGGAAGGGTCTGGAGCCCCAGGAGGGGCTGAGGGAGCTGGGGAAGGGGCTGAGCCTGGAGCAAAGGAGGCTCAGGGGGCCCCTGTGGCTCTGCACAGCTCCTGCCAGGAGGGGACAGCCGGGGGGGTCGGGCTCTGCTCCCAGGGCACAGGGACAGGAGGAGAGGGAACGGCCCCAGGCTGGGCCAGGGCAGGCTCAGGGTGGGCAGCAGCAGGAATTTCCCCATGGAAAGGGAGCTGCAAGGAGGCAGCTCCTCCCCAGATGTCCTGCGGAGGTGCCACCAGCCCGGGGACACCTGCAGCAGCGTCCCTGGAGAAACCCTCTCTGGATCTTGGCAGTAAATTTAAATTTTAACCAGTGGGATCAAGATTTTAACAAAAGCTCCCCACTCTGTAGTAGGGGACCATGCCTGAATTTCAGGGCATTAAAAAAACAAAACAAAACAAAACAAAACAAAACACCAAATAAACAAAAACAAAACAAAACAAAACAAAACAAAACACCAAATAAACAAAACCAAAACAAAACAAAACAAAAAAAAAACCAAAAAAACCCAAACAAACAAAAAACACCCAAAAAACCCCAAAACCTTAAAAAAAAAAAAAAAAAAAAAAAACCAACCCAAAACCTGTGATATTCTCTTCCTCTAAATCAAGGCTGATCTGGTGCCAGGAAATCTCAGCGGTTGTGCAAGGAGAGGAGCTGCAAAAGCCCCGCTGGGCAGGAGCTGCCGGGAGAGCGAATTCGCCTTAATCAGCTGGTGCTCTCCTCTCGGACCTGCATCAAACCCGCGCACAGCGCTGGGGATTTTAAGAAAGTGCAGGGTTTGGGGTTTTTTTTTTTTTTTTTTTTTTGGTTTTTTTTGGAAGGGAATGTGGATGGTGGGCTAAAACCCCACTAGATGGCACTCGGCGGACGCGCATGATTCAGAGGCGGCTCCTGTGGCAGGTGGAGCTCGCTGGGGCTGCTGCGGGGTCTGGGAGCATCCCTGGGCTGGCCAGGGTGGATCTCCTGCCCCTGGTGCGCTGAGGGTGCTGTTCGGGGGGATTCCTGGTGGCCCCAGGACCGGGGGGGGATTTTTTGGGATGAAGGAGAAGGAAGCACTGAAAATGCTGCTGCTGCCCCTCTGCTCTGCTTGGGAGGCTCAGCCAGACAGGGAGGGTGGCACGGAAATGGTGTCCCCAGCACCCCAGAGCCTTCTCTGGGGTGGCATTGCAGAGATGTCCCCATCACCCCACAGCTTTGTCATAAATGACATCGCAGTGGTGTCCCCACCACCCCACAGCTCCTTTTGGGTGGCATCACAGTGGTGTCCCCAGCACCTCACAGCCTTCTCTGGGGTGGCGTTGCAGAGGTGTCCCCATCACCCCACAGCCCTGTCTTGGGTGGCATTGCAGTTGTGTCCCCCCAGAATCTCACAGCCTTGTCACAGGTGGCATGGCAGGGGTGTCCCCACCACCCCACAGCTCCTCTTGGGTGGCACTGAAATGGTGTCCCCACCACCCCAGAGCTCCTTTTGGGTGGCACTGAAATGGTGTCCCCAGCATCCCAAAGCCTTCTCTGGGGTGGCATTGCAGAGGTGTCCCCATCACCCCACAGCCCTGTCTTGGGTGGCATTGCAGTGGTGTCCCCAGCACCCCCCAGCCTCCTGTGGGATGACAGAAATCTTGTTTCGACCCTTTCACGAGTGCCAGGGCGCTGCCCTGGGATGAAGCTCTAGGACAGGGACAGCAGAAAGGGGCATCTTCTTGTCCTTCCTCCTCCTCCTCCTCCTCCTCCCCTCCCCATTGCCCACTGCCCCCAGCTGGACTCCCCCAGCTGAGGTGACACCCGTGGGGGACTTTGGGGCATTGCTGGGCTAAGAGGAGTTAGGGAAAGGGCCCTGTTTTGCTTAGAGGAACGTAATTATCAAAGAGGAGAGGGTCTGGGGGCTTCCCAGCCCCACCAGGGCTGGGGGCAGCTGGGAGAGGCAGAGCCCACCAGGGCGACCTGCTGCGTGCTGTGGGGTTGGGGAAACATTCAGCAAACCCCAAACCTTGAGCTTTTATTTCTCCTGGCCTCAAACCCTTCTTTGGGGTGTCCTCAGGGCCCTCTGTGGCACCAGCAGAGCCCACGAGGATTTTTTCTTCCCCAGGGTGATTCTCCTCCT
Source organism: Phylloscopus collybita (assembly GCA_027886175.1). Classification (NCBI taxonomy): domain Eukaryota; kingdom Metazoa; phylum Chordata; class Aves; order Passeriformes; family Phylloscopidae; genus Phylloscopus; species Phylloscopus collybita. The sequence goes on along the minus strand of JAJNNQ010000059.1, from coordinate 1,543,955 downwards.
CATCCCCATGCTCCCAGGGGGATGGGGACACCTCCAGGCCCTGCTGGTGCTGGTGCCACCCGTGGGGGCTCACGGTGCCCTCCTGGCTCCTTGTCCCCAAATGCTCCCTGCCCTGGGGGGGCTGCAGGGCCTGGCAGGACCAGCAGCTTCCTCAGCCAATTCATGAGAGCCAAGAGAGTGCTCCAGAAAAACCATCAATTCCTCTCAGGAGAAGCCTTTTCCCAGCACACCTGCCTGGCACGGGGCTGTGAGGAGCTGGCACCAGCACCCCCAGCCCTGCTGAGCTGATCTTTTTGTGCCTCATCCCTGCAAGCTCGTCTGACTCCATCTGTCAGCAGCACTGTCCCCTCAAAGCCACCCTTTGGAGAGGCTGGAGTGGGAACCAGGCACCTCCAGCTGAGCTGGGAGCCCTGCAAAGGCCATCAGGGAATCCTGGGACAGCCCCAGGAGATGCTGGAATTGGGGATGGGAACGGCCCCAAGGTCACCATCACTGCCCTGCAGAAACGGGAGGGTGTGGGCAGTCCTTGGAGAGGGGTGGGTGGGCACTGGGAAGGGAATGGGGCTGGGAAGGGTCTGGAGCCCCAGGAGGGGCTGAGGGAGCTGGGGAAGGGGCTGAGCCTGGAGCAAAGGAGGCTCAGGGGGGCCTGCCAGGAGGGGACAGCCGGGGGGGTCGGGCTCTGCTCCCAGGGCACAGGGACAGGAGGAGAGGGAACGGCCCCAGGCTGGGCCAGGGCAGGCTCAGGGTGGGCAGCAGCAGGAATTTCCCCATGGAAAGGGAGCTCAGACCTTGGAAGTGCCCAGGGAGGTTTGGAGTGCCCATCCCTGGAGGTGTTCAGCAAACCTTTCACTGTGGCACTCAGGGCTGTGGCTCAGCTGCTGCGCCGGTGCTCAGCCAAAGGTTGGACTCGCTGATCTGGGGACGTTTTCCAGCCTGAACGATTCCCTGATCCTGTGACTGTGGTGCCTGCAGACCCCAGCGAGCTGCACGGTTCCCCACCCTGTCACCCTGCTGGGGACTGCCAGACTGGGAGGGAGAATTCCAGGTGTCTCTGGCTCCGGCACAGCCCGGGGCTGCCGTGGTGAGGCCCGAGCCAGATGTGCCCCTGTCCACTCTCCCTGTGACACGAGTGGCTCAGCCCCTCGTGCTGACCACACCTCTCCCCTTCATCCCTGTGCAGGGGGGGCTGAGATTGGGGTTTCTCTGTGGATCTGGAGCCCCTGTTTGGATCCAGAGCCCCTGTTTGGATCCGGAGCCCGTGTTTGGATCCGGAGCCCCTTTTTGGATCTGGAGCCCCTGTTTGGATCCAGAGCCCCTGTTTGGATCCGGAGCCCCTGTTTGGATCCGGAGCCCCTGTTTGGATCTGGAGCCCCTGTTTGGATCCAGAGCCCCTGTTTGGATCTGGAGCCCCTGTTTAGATCCAGAGCCCCTGTTTGGATCTGGAGCCCCTGGATGCACCCCTGGCCCAGAGCTGCCTTTTGCTGCTCTCTGGCTGAGCCCAGCCCCATGGTGGGACCCGGGCAGGTCCCTGCCTGCGTATCCCCCCACAAATCTGTCTGCAATTTGTGCTGGCTCCGAGCAGCAGCAGCCCCAGAATGGGAAACGCAGCTCCTTTTCCTGGTGCTCCGCGGGCAGGAAAGCCGAGCCGTGATTCCGCCTGGGATGCTCCCAGCGCTGCCTGCTCGGGAATAGCTCATGGGCCAGGAATGCGCCTCTTCCCCATCGCCGCTATTTTCCCACTTAAATCCGGAGGAAAATGGATCAGCTGCTAATTAGCAGCAGGGGAGCTCGCTGCACGTTTTATTAGGAATTTCCCCCCTCTCCAGAAGTGCCTGATTAACGGAGAGGCTCCGAAACACCCGGAATTCTTTCAACCCCTCACTAACAGCAGGGCCGGTGCCCCAAGGGTGGATAAATCAGGGGGAAAGGAAAAGATGGTGCAGGGGCAGGAAAGGAGGAGGTGAGTTTGCCTGGGGGGGCTGATGACTGCCAGGCTGACCCCCGGTTCTGCCGCCCCAGAATCCCAGATCCCAGCCCGGCCACATCCCTGGCTGGGTTTTTTTATCTGCGGAATGACCTAACCTCGGAGCGAGCTGAGGCTGTAATAAAAAGGCTGGCGGCTGCAGCGAGCTCCAGCCGGTATCACAGCAACAGCAGGAACATTTCAGAGCAGGCTCGGCTCAGCTGCAGCCCCTGGGGTTCCGGGGAACAGCTCTTTAATGTCTGCAAAAGCGCTTTGAAAGCCGGCGGTGGGAAACGGGGAAGGGGAAGGACGGGGGATGTTGGGAACGGGGACGGGGCTTCAAGCAGCTCTGAAGGCGACAGCTCAGAGAAATCACGCCCGAGGAGCAGCTCGGGGGCACAGCTCAGCTCAGGTTCCTCCCCAGGACACAGCTGGGAGATATCCAAGGAGATCCAGGGAGCCACAGGACCGCAAGGGCGCTTCAGGTGGGGAAAAGGCAAAGGGGAATTCTTGCTGATCCAGCAGTGCCCAAGCTGCCAGGGCAGTGCCAGGGCAGAGTGAGCTCTTATTTATCCTGGTGCTGGGCACATGGGGGCTTTGGTCACCCTCCCTCACTCCCAGAGCTGTCTGCACATCCCTGAAGGATCCCAGAAACTTCTGTCCCCTCCAGAAAAAACTCCTCTAGACCCCTGAGAGCCCCCAGGGAGGGCAGAGCGGGGTTTGTGGCCACCCCTGTAACCCCCAGGATGAAACTGGGCTGGGCCAAGGTCACTGCTCCCTCATGCACATCCCTGGAAGGGGGAGGCAGAGTGAGGAGAGCCCCAAAAACGAGCCAGCTGCCCGGAGGGGACGTGCTTGCCACCCTCAGATGCCCTTTGGTGATGCTGTTAAAGATCACAACGACACAGACTCCTGTAGCCACGGTTCGTGCCTGCAATGTTTTGATTTTTTGAAATTCCTTTCCCAGGGACAATTCCTGTCAACAAGGGATGTGTTATTGTACACTCTCCTGTTTTTCTGCATTCTTTCCCAGAGGAGGGAATTCACTTGGTGTCCCTCTAATGCAACCAATGTGGTCCAAGGATTCCACCCCTTGGGTGGGTTCTTTGTAAAAAGGTATAAAGGCAAGTGTCTTGAGAATAAACACAGATTGGAGTCATCTCAGCCTTCTGAGAGTCTGTGTCCTGATTTCGTGTCCTATTGCGACAGACTCCGACTCAGAGGGCTGACAGTGACGCTGTTTATTTCTGGGAATTTCTTCCCTTTTATGCTGTTCTACAGAGAACAACCCAAGAGGTAAAACAAAGACAAACTTCTTCAATCACATTGGTCAGAGCAGAGGGACATCAAGAAGGACTGCCTCCCAGGGAAAGGAATGCAAACAAAGGGGACAGGAAAAAGTCTCTCCACATGAAAATGTTGTCCAGCGCTGGCAGAGCTGCCCGGGGCAGTGATGGGATCAGCATCCCTGGAAGTGTTCACAGAACAGGTGAATGTGGTGACACTGTTCAAGATCAACAACAATACAGACTCTGAGGTCAGAGGGCTGACAATGACTCCAATCAATCTTTATTACCCAGGAATTTCTTCCCTTTATCCTGTTTTACAAAGAACCCACCCAAGGGGTGGAAGAAAGACAAACTCCTTCAACTGCATTGGTCAAGTCAGAGGGACATCAAGGAGAAGTCCCTCCCAGGGAAAGGAATGCAAACAAAGGTCACAGTCAGGAAAACGTGTCTCTTGTTGACAGAAAACTCTCTGGGAAAAGAGTTTCAGAGAAACCAAAACATCTCAGGCTTTTATAGTGTTTTATGTTGTTCTACAGAGAACAACCCAAGGGGTGGAAGAAAGACAAACTTCTTCAATCACATTGGTCAGAGCAGAGGGACATCAAGAAGGACTGCCTCCCAGGGAAAGGAATGCAAACAAAGGTTCCAGTCAGGAAAATGTGTCTCTGGTTTACAGAAAACTCTCTGGGAAAAGAGTTTCAGAGAAACCAAAACATCTCAGGCACCAACCAGGGCTGCACTTTGGCTCCTTCCACGTCTGCTGCACGGTCAGCCAGGCTCCAGCCTGGCCAGGCTGCAGCACAGAAATCCACAGGAGATGCAGCGCTGCCATCCTCCCCTTCCAGCAGCTGCCAGCGCATTTTGGGAGCGGAGCTGTCTGGCGAGGCACAGAGCTCCACATCTCCTCCTTGCCAGTGTCATAAAGAGCTTAAAACCTTCTAATGGCACCTCTGGTGTCCAGCAAAGCAGAGGCTGCTGGATTTCACAGCTTCTCCTCCTGACTGAAGCGGCACCCCTGGGTTATTGCACTTATTAAATTAGGAGCTGTAAAGCAACTGGGTAAATAACAAATTGCTAGGAGGAAATAATAAAAAACAACAACAACAAAAACCCTGCCACCCATCGCAGTTATTAGTCCTGATGAGTGAATTAGGTGTGGAAACAGCAGCTTTGAAGCTCGCCTCATTAAATCACACACCAATTCAGCACTTATTAGGTCTCCAGTCAGAGATATAAAGCCCTGGGAAGGTGGGGTTGCTGTCAGCAAGAGCCATCACTGCTGCTGCTCTGGGCAGCCTGCGAGGCTCCTGCTGCTGGCTGGGCTGGGCTGGGGGAGAAGGGTTTGAAGCCCCAGCTCCTGGTGCCCTGTGAGAGTTTGGGAGTTGTGGGGTTTGGCCCTGAAGGAAGAGCTCAGACAGGGGGGTGATAACTGCACAAAGGTTCACAGAGAGTCAGGAATGTGTGGAAAATGGGATTGGGGGGGGGGATTTTCAGAGCAGGATCAGCTGGGGTTTCACACAGCCTCAGCCACCACTGCCGTGTCTTCCTCGAGAAGTTGGGCTCTTGAGCAGCATAAACCCACATTTCAGAGGCTTCTCCCCATCCCCTCATCCATCCATCCATCCATCCATCCATCCCTCCATCCATCCATCCATCCATCCATCCATCCCTCCATCCATCCCTCCATTCATCCATCCATCCATCCCTCCATCCATCCATCCATCCATCTCTGCATCCATCCCTCCATCCATCCATCCATCCATCCCTCCATCCATCCATCCATCCATCCATCCCTCCATCCCTCCATTCATCCATCCATCCATCCCTCCATCCATCCCTCCATCCATCCATCCATCCATCCATCCATCCCTCCATCCATCCATCCCTCCATCCATCCATCCATCCATCCATCCATCCATCCATCCCTCCATTCATCCATCCATTCATCCATCCCTCCATCTCTCCATCCATCCATCCATCCATCCATCCATCCATCCATCCATCCATCCATCATCTATCCATCCATCCATCCATCCATCCATCCATCCCTCCATCCATCCATCCATCCATCCATCCCTCCATCCATCCATCCCTCCATCCATCCATCCATCCATCCATCCTGGCTTCCTTCCCCATAACCCTCATCTCCTCATCTCCCCTGCCAGCTGGCACTGAGTGACAGCCCCACATCCCAGGCCAAAAGCCATGGGCACAGAGCTTGTAAAAAAAAACCCCAAAAACCAAAAACACATGAAAATCCCTTCCTTGAGCACAATACTCACCTTTAAACACCACCTGGTTTTTATCTAGCCCGACTCCTTTCATAAATTTGCACCCTAATGGGTTACAGAGATCCTAAAACCGGAGCTCTCTGCTGGAGCTCGGTGTCACACAGGGCCCTGCTGGCCTCGTGTCTCCAGAGTTACGAGGTTAAAAGGAATAACACATTTTGCAGCCCTCATTTTTCCCATATGTTGGGAAAGAGAAGGTCACGGTTTCCAGCTCTTTTCACAGCCACCACGCTTGGAAATCTATTTTTATAGTGAAAAAAATCCGGATTCTCAGCAAACGAGGTGATTCCGGGAGCAGAAAGCTGCGAGGGAAAAGCTCTGTGGGACTGAGGGATCTGCAGGCAGCAGGGGCACAGCAGTGCTGGGAATTCCTGGTGCTCACATCCTTCCAGGACCAAAGGTCTGACCAAACGTTGGGACCAAAAATCTGTCTTGGTTTGGAAAGACAGGTGTCTGCCAGGGAAAGCTGGAATTTCCCTTAGAATGGGGAATGTAAACCCCTCACCCCCTGCCAAATTATAATTTTGCAATTAAGGGCTTTCAGGCAAAGAATTTGGGAATAGGAATAACAGTTCTTTACTGGGAATATTAACAATACAAATGTGGTAGAAAACAAAACCACCCAACCAAACCAGCAAACAAAAATCCTAGAAACCCTGACAGAGTCAGAGCTCCAACCTGACACCCTGTTGGTCAGGGTGTTGGGAGCAGTCCCACAGTGAGTCCTCCTGGAGAGGCAGAGGTGGTTCTGGTGGAGTAGAGATGATCCTGTAGAACAAGGGTCCAGGGGTGGTGAGAAGGGGTCCAGTCTTCCTCCGGGACCACGGAGCCAACCCTCCCTCTGGGAGTTTGGGATTCCATCTCCTAAACCCAAACATTCCAGCTGGATTTCGTTCCTGTTCCTTTAGAGCAGAACAACCGGGGCAAAACCCTGGCCTGAACTGGAATTTGCAGCGAAAATGGGGAAAGGCCTGGTGGGATAAATAACACAATGGATGTGCCCTCACCCTTCACTGCAACCGCTCACTGAAACTGGGAAACCTTTGTGGGGCTGAGCTGGAATTCCAGGGAGAGTGAAGCACCACACAGGATTTCTAGGGGTTTAAAGCCATCTCTTGCTGAAATTGTGAAACTTCTGTGGAGCTGAGCTGGAATTCCAGGGGGAATTAAGAACCATACGGGATTTTTAGGGGTTTAAAGCAGGTGCTGGTCGCCTGCTCAAGGGGAGTCCCAAGGGCAGGGCATGGGCTCCTTTCAGCCTGGGATGGATTTGGCTCCCAGACCCCCAGCTCCTGAGCACAGAAGCAAAGTCTGGCTGGTGCTGCCTCCTCTTGAGCACCTGGGAGGCTTCAAGCCATCCCTCGCTGTCTGATGGATCACCTGGGATCACAGGATAAGCCAGGCTGGGAGGGCAGGCTCAGCCAGGAGCTCAGGCTATATCACTCCAGCCTTTGGCTCATCTGGGCTTGAAAACTTTGCTTATCCTCCCATTGGAAGAGTCAGGGGGGGCTCCTGTATTTCCCAGGGGTGTCAGTCCCTCCTGGCAGGCACACAGGGACACACTTCCAGGTTTTTCCCCCCTCTAAAACAGAGGATATGGCTGCTTGCATCCTGCTAACGATGAAAGCCAAGCTCTCCACTTCATCCTCTGGGCACAGGAGCCACGGGTTTATGGAGAAGGACACGTTAGGAGGCACCAGTGTGAAATGAGAAGGACAGGCTGACACCTCGGGCAGCCCCTGGCAGCCCCTGCACCTCGCTTTCCGTGCCCCTTTTGGGGGCTGGCAGGGGCACTGGTGACCCCAGCAGGACGCAGGGGTTGTGATCAGGCGATTGGTGTTTGTTTTGCTGCCTGTCCGAGCAGGGCCTGGCAGGAGGATGAGGTCACAGCTCGGCTGCCAGCGCTTCGCTCGGCGGGAGGGATCTGCTGCAATCACCCTCGGGCTGCTGCTGCTCTGGGCTTTGTTCTCCCGGGTTTTGCCCAGGTGCCAGCCCTGGTGATGTTCGGGCCCTGCAGGCAGGGCCAGACCCTTCCTGTGCCCAGCAGTGTCACAAGCAAGGCACAGCCCAGTCCTGATGCTCATCCTGGGGCTGCGCTTTGTACCCGGGGCTGCTCTCCATCCCTGGGGCTGTTCTCCATCCCCGGGGCTGCTCTGTCCTCGGGGGGCTGTTCTCCATCCCCGGGGTTGTTCTCCATCCCTGGGGCTGTTCTCCATCCCCGGGGCTGTTCTCCCTCCTTTAGGGCTGCTCTCTGTCCCCGGGGCTGTTCTCCATCCCTGGGGCTGTTCTCCATCCCCGGGGCTGTTCTCCATCCCTGGGGCTGTTCCCCGTCCCCGGGGCTGCTCTCCATCCCCGGGGCTGTTCTCCATCCCCGGGGCTGTTCTCTGTCCCCGGGGCTATTCTCTGTCCCTCGGGCTGCCCTCCCTCCCTGCCCCGTGCTCAGCCCATCCCTCAGCCTGCCCCTCACCGGCTTCCCTGACCCATTTTTGCCCCACAGAATCCTGCACTTTGTGAGATGTTTCACTTGGGGATGGCGGGATTCAGTCAAAGGTTGGACTTGATGCCCTCGGAGGTCTTTCCCAGCCGTAATGATTCTACGATTCCCTGATTCTTCGGTTCTCTGATCCCTTTTCCTTCCCTCCCTCCCTGTTCCCTGCTCTCAGCAGCCTCCTCCTGTTGTCATAACAACGAGCACCAGCCCGGGTGGCCGTGCCAGCCCTCGCAGCTCCGACAGCTCCTCCTGGGAGGGAGCAGCAGCCCCAGACCATCTGGCCGAGGTGGGGAGGAGCCCAGGGCAGCCCCGGGCAGAGGGACAGGGGCTGTGTCCCCTCTCTCACACGCTGTCGCCAGCACGGGCTACGGGAGGAGCTGTCCCTGGCTGCTCTGTGCCCCAGCCACCCTCCTCCCCCGAGCTCCCTGGGCACCCGAATCCCGGAGCCAAATCCCCGATCCTCCCAGCCCTCTCCTCAGTGGAACCCCAAATCTCTGGAGCCAGGTCCTTGGTGCTCCCAGCCCTCTCCTTAGTGGGACCCCAAGTCCTTGGGGCCAGGTTCCTGGTGTCCCCAACCCTCTCCTCAGTGGGACTCCAAATCCCTGGGGCCAAATCCCCGATCCTCTCAGCCCTCTCCTTACTGGAACCCCAAATCCCTGGGGCCAAATCCCCGATCCTCTCAGCCCTCTCCTCAGTGGGACCCTAAATCCCTGGGGCCAGGCCCCTGGTGCCCCCAGCCCTCTCTTCAGTGGAACCCCAAATCTCTGGAGCCAGCTCCTTGGTGCTCCCAGCCCTCTCCTTAGTGGGACCCCAAATCCTTGGGGCCAGGTTCCTGGTGTCCCCAACCCTCTCCTCAGTGGTACCCCAAAACCCTGGGGCCAGGTCCTTGGTGCTCCCAGCCCTTTCCTCAGTGGGACCCCAAATCCCTGGGGCCAAATCCCCAATCATCCCAACCCTCTCCTCAGTGGGACCCCAAATCCCCAATCCTCTCAGCCCTCTCCTCAGTGGAACCCCAAATCTCCAATCATCCCAACCCTCTCCTCAGTGGGACCCCAAATCCCCGATCCTCTCAGCTCTCTCCTTACTGGAACCCCAAATCCCTGGGGCCAGGTCCCTGATGCCCCCAGCCCTCTCCTCAGTGGAACCCCAAATCCCTGGGGCCAAATCCCCAATCCTCTCAGCCTTCTCCTTATTGGAACACCAAATCCCTGGAGCTGGGTCCCTGGTGCCCCCAGCCCTCTCCTCCCCTCCCCGTGTGACCCCACCCCACCCTGCAGCACCCCTGGGCACAGGCAGGATCACACCAGAGCAGCTGGTGCACACTGAGGAGCCCCAGAAGTTCCCTGTGTCTCAGGAGAGGTTTCTCCCAGGGGAGCCAGGTCTGCAGGCACAGCCAGAGCTGCTCCCCAAGGCACCGGGGGCACTGGGCTGTGTTCCAGAAAATCCATCAAATCCCAGGTCCCAAAGGAATTTCTCCTGTGGCTGGCAATGGATTAAAGCCCCTCAGGAGCAGCTTTTTCGCAGCAGCTGTGGCTGCTCCTGGATCCCTGGCAGTGCCCAAGGCCAGGCTGGATGGGGCTTGGAGCCTGGGACAGTGGAAGGTGTCCCTGCCCATGGCAGGGGGTGGACAGGATGATCTTTGATGTCCTTTCCAACCCAAACCAGTCTGGGATTCCTCACCTGAAGGGTCAAAGACTGAAGATTTCTGAAGGTGCTTTTATGGCTGTGATGCACATCAAGGCCTGGTTATGAAAGGAATTCCTCTTTCCAGGCTCCCATCTAAAGCTCCTGAGGGAGAAGGAAGCTTCCTGGGCAGAAGGAATGACCATTTCAGGGTGGGACTGGGAGATTTCCAGAGAACAGCAGGAATTTCAGCCTCCCAGGGAGAGGCAGGCACTGCTTTGAACTCCTCAGAGCGTTTTCACCACCTTCCCTTCTCCACAGGGCTGCACCTCCCAGGGGAGCCAGCCTGGAAGCTCAGCCAAAGGATTCTGAGCAGTTTGATGCCACATTTGGCTCCCCAGGGCAGGAAATGTCTGCTCTCTGTGTGGGGAAAACAAAGGCTCTTTCGGGGAAAGGAATTTCTTAGGACACCTGATTAATTGGAGCTGCTCTGGAGATCGGTGTGACCCAAATTGGCTCCAGGTTTGGGAGCTCAGTGGGGTTTGACTGCAGCCTTCTCAGGCAGCCCTCCAGCAGTTTTAAGCATTGCAGGAATGATTTTTTTTTTTTTTCTTTTAAAGGAAAAATTCTTCCCCTGCTCAGTGGCAGGAGGGGCTGGCAGTGGAACAAACGTCACCACCCCGCTGCCTCCAGCCAGGGCTCGCTGCCTTCCACCTCCAGAAAGGAAAATCCAAGCAGTTATTGTGGAATCTTCACACATCTCACACATCTCTCCAGCTTTTCTGGATGCTCCACGCGCTTCTCCTGCACCAGGGGCAGCAGCAGGAGTGGGAAGCCCCTGGAGCGAGGGGGTGCAGAGCACAGCACCCAGAGCTTTGTCGGCCTTTGCAGCCCAGGAGAAGCCCTGGGAGCACCCAGAGCTCTGCCCTGCTGACCCTGCTGGGCTGGAGTTTGCTCCTGGCCTTGTGGGCAGCCCAGGGGTGAGGTCCATGGCTGGGGAAACTGAGGCACGGAGCAGCTGAGGCCTGGGAAGTGGGTGAAATTCCTTCCTTGAAAAGCTCAGTTGTTGTCGAATTCCAGCAGATCCCAACCAGGGGGGGGAGGCAGAGGATTGTACCCAGGAGCTCTTCACACACCAGTGTGGCTTTTCAGAGATTAATGGAGCCCAACCAACCTCCCCCAGCCCTGCCCTCACCTCCCTCACCCAGCTCCCAGTTCAGACCTGGAGAAGTCAAACACTCAGGCCACGGGTGCTGCTGTTTGGCCAGGGAGCAGCAGCTTCTGCAGCCCCAGCTGGAGCACCACACAAATCCCAACAAAGTAACCCCAGCCCTCTGCCCTCCTGGCCCTGCTGTAGCTCAGATTCTGGGGGGCTTTGGGCAAGGATCACTTCAGGATAAGGGGAAGAGACCCAAAAGAGGCTCCTCACCTAGGAGTGTTCCAAGGGTTTATTCTTGAAGGGATTCCCAGGGGCAAAGAGGACGAACAAGGAAGAACATGGGTTTTTCTAGACCCTCTGTCCCAGGACAGATAGCTGGCACTGAGCCAACTGGTCAGAGATAGAGGAGAAGGTAGGGTCAAACTACACAGTTACAGCTTTGGGGTTCCTTTTGGGGTAAACCCTCCCCAGAGGGATACAACATCCCAAGGGCATTTCCTCCCCTGCCCTGGCTTTTTGAGGCCCTGGGGCCGATGGGGCGAAGGGGAGCAGGGCAGGAGCTGCCCAGGAAGGGTTTCCAGGTGGATAAAGGGAATTCATGGGCTGAGGGCAGCTCAATTCCTATGGAGGAGCAAAAATCCAGATTTTTTTTTCGTAATTATCCTGTTGGGTTTTTTTTCTCCCTAAAGTTGGTGTCCAAGGCCAGGCTGGGTGAGGCTCTGAGCACTCTGCTCCAGTGGGATCTGTCCCTGCCCACTGGAACTGGATGATCTTTAAGGTTCTTTTCCAACCCAAACCAGTCTGGGATTCTGGGAATTCAGCCCTGGCCTCTGCATCCATTGCTCACGGCCTCAGCTCTGTGAGGAGGAAAAAACTGGGGGCAAAAAAAAAAAAAAAAAAAAAAAAAAAAAAAAAAAAGGAAAAACTGGGGAAAAAAAAGGAGGAAAAACTGGGAAAAAAATCCAGTTGTGGCATTTTCACTTCCCCTGCAGTGGGGTGGCTGCAGCAGAACCAGGATTTATCCAGCTGTGCCTCCAGGGACAGTGGTGATGGAAATAAAAGGGGAATGAAGGAGTGCCACTCACACAGGCAGTGATATGTTGGGACTTTGAAATTTATTCCAACATGCTGTTTTTTTAAAAATACGCCCAGACCGAGCAGACAATCTGAGCCGTAGTAAAGGCAATATTATACTTGTAAAAACTTCTCATTCACAGTACAGATGTCATTTACAATAAGGGTCACAAACATCAAATACTGAGTATTTTTCTTCTTCTTTTTTTTTTTTTTTTCTTTTCTTGGTTTTTTTTTTGTGTGTTTTTTTTTTGTTCTTTTTTTGTTGTTATTGTTGTTTTTACATCAGACTGTGCTTTTTACCTGCATTTTTTTTCTTTTTTTTTTTTTTTTTTTGCACTGATATAACCATACAGACATTGCAAGATGCAAGTGTAGAAACTGGAGTTCAAATAAAATTACAGGCAAAACTACCAAATTCCATCGGACGCTGTACATATTTACAGTACCATTTTTTTGTTTTTTGGAATGTATTGCCATTTTAAGAACATATAGAAACTTTCTACAGACTATTCCACTTACAGAATACATACACCTTTTAGAAAAAAAGGCAAATATTTATCTTACATGAGACCATGTATATTAAATTTGCGTACACATTATTATTATTATTAATTATTATTATTATTCATTATTTTTTTATTATTTTTACATTACATTTACTAAAGTGATCGTAAGTGCCATCATATCTCAGTAATGAAAACAGATTGGTTTTATGCCATCAGGACTGATGTTTTTTTAAATTTATTTATTTTTTTTATTTTTTTTCTCTTTTTTATTTTTTTTTTTGTAAATAACTTACAATACCGTTTTTATTTGTAAATACTGTGCAATAGACAGAAACGTTGAAAGGAAAGGAAAAAAAAAAGCAAATGATGAACAGAGGAAAAGCAAGGAGAGCAGGGAAGGGCTAGATCAAATCCTGGAGGATTTTTTGCATGGAAATTGGGATAATTTGGACGACTTCTCCGAGGGTATTGCTTGTTCAGGTGCCGTCCCTGTGGATTTTGGACAAACCCTGGGGAAGGGAAAGCTGCAGATTTGTTGTGGAGGGGGAGGCAGAAGCCCAGGCCCAGCAGGAAGGGTTTGGGATGCTCTGGGCAGACAAAGGTGGGAATTCCCTGTGGCCCCAGGGCTGGGCTGGATTTGGGATCAGAGCAGGGCTTGGGACCGAGGACATCAGGGACCCCAGGGCTGGGATGTCACCCCTCAGGAGCAAGTGAGGAACTGCATTTCTCAGTGGAAAGCTGGGGGTTCACAGCTGTCTCGTTATGGTTTTGTTTCCCTGCTGCAGCTCCTGGGTATCCAGCCAAGAGCCTGGGGATAACCCGAGCTGGCAGAGCTCTGCCTCGAGGATGGGGTTGGTTTTGGGGAGCCCTCTCCTCATCCCATGGTCTGCTCAGCCCTGCAAGACCCCGAGCTCAATTCAGGAGCTGCAGCACAAAGGATTTCCTGAAGCTGCAGAGGTGCTCGTGATTAAGGTCTGAGAGCTTTCTGAGCTCTGGATGTCAGTCCCGGTATGAAGAACATTGTCAGGGAGCAATTCCAGAGCCTGGGCCAAGTCCTCTGTGCACAGGAGGATTTCTGGCTGCCAGAGCATCCCTGTGGGAGACCCAGGACCTGCAGGGATGGGAGCCACCCAAAGGGCTCAGCAGGGTGGGAAATATCCCCGTGGGATTGGGGCTGATGGAGCAGCCACACCACAGAGGAGCAGCCAGACCCCCATGGATTATAAATTGGAGAAGCTCTGCCACGAGAAAAGCAGGGGATTTTATTTCCACCTGCTGCTGAAAAAAGGAAGGGCTGGGCTCTGCTTTTTTTTCATTTGCTTATTTGCATTATTAATACATTCTCCGGCAAATAACCCTGCTAATTGCTGCTCCGCAGAGCAACGGAGCCGCCCTTGTGGGAAGCAAAAAAAAAAAAAAAAAAAGGGATTTCCCCATCCCCGGTTTGCAGGCAGAGCAGACATTCAGAGCGACAACGAAAAGCTGTGACCAGCCATCAGCTTTCACCGAGACCGAGGGGGGATTGCGGGTGGGGAACCGGCAGCCACCGCTGAGGGCTGGGAATAAATAACACCCAAGCCTGTTAAAATCCCGGGAGTGACATTCCTGTGTCCGAGGGAGACACTTTTAGCCCCGGGTTCGCAAGGTGACTCCGGGCGGGGCGGGGCTGCCCGGAGCCGCCGTGCCCGCAGTCAGAGATGCTGGTGCTGGCGGGCTGCGGGTCCCTCCCGCGGAGCTCTGAGCTGGCAGTGCGACCATTTAGCCCTTAATTAGCGATTAGTTATGGTTTTTTGTTGGTTTTTTTTTTGGGGGGGAGCCTTCTCGCCCCCTTGGGTACAGCGTGAAGCACCATTTCACCCCAGCCAGAGAAGCCAAACTGGGTTGGGACTCGGTTTTTTTGTTTGTATTTTTGTGCCCATCTCCTGAGTTTGCGGCGGTGCCCTGCCTGCCCCGCTCCGTGGCTGCCGGGGGTGGGGATGGGATTCGGGCAGGGAATGTCCCCGGGAGCGCCTCAGCCCCTTCCCAAACTCCTTTTCCTTTGTTTCTGTTTCTTTTCTTTTTTTTTTTTTCTTTTTTTTTTTTTTTTTTTTTTTTTTTTTGGCCCCGGGTGAAGGGATCTGGATGGCCACAGACAAACCGCCAGGATGCTCCGCAGCCGAGATGCAGAAAGCTTGGAGCTGCTGGGAAAGCTTAAAAAAAAAAAACAAAATCCTGATAATAACAATAACACCCCCCCCCCCACAACAACAACACCACCAAAATAATCAATAAACCAATGTAAAGACCTTGAGGTTTTCTTGGGCTTTTTTTTTTTTCCCCTCCCCTCTCTTTCCACTAATGACAGAAGGGGAAAAAAAAAAAAATCCACACGAAGTTTAAATAGATTAAGGATTGAAATGCAGTTACAGGAAGAAGCTGAGCAGATTTGATCTAGCCCCAAAACTCACGGCAAATGCACCAAAAAAAAACCAGACACGGCTGCTGCAGTATTTTCATGTACCATATATATATATATATATGTATATATATATATGTAGAATTGAATCCAAAAAGCTACCTCGGATGAAGTTAAGAGAGTGACAAGGGGCAGAAAGCGACAGAAATTTCTCGATTTCATGGATGGTTTCCAGGGATGCTCACCAGCCCCGGCCGAGCACTCCACTCCCACTCACCCTGGGATTAAGCGCGCATTAAGCACGCACTTAAAGCCTGAGGAGGGTTTAAGCTGTGCTTAAAGAGCTGGAGCCAGCGGAGCCCAGCTCCAGCCCCTGCTCCTGGATCTGCCAACAGGAGCAGCTTCCAGGCTCGGGGCCAAAAAAAGGAGCTGGAGAAAAGGGAAACCTGATAAAAGTGCTAATTATTAAGGGATAAATGAGTTCTGGACGTTGTTTTGGTCGGTGTCACAGCCTTAATGGCATTTCCATGATATCTTTTTTTTTTTTTTTTTTTTTGTACTTAATTCCCTTTACAAGAAGAGAAGAAAAAAAAAATAGAAAAAAAAATGACAGAAGATTATTAAAAAAATTCTATTCTTTGCCCATGAAATGGGAACAGTTCGTAGCTCATCAAGTCTGGCAAGGAAATGTGTTCTCATTCGTGATTTTATTTGATTCCTTTTATTTAATTTTTTTTTGTATTTTTTTTTTTTTAAAAAAGTGTATTACGTACCCGATAAACTGGAACAGCTCTGAAAGAAGAAAGAACTGGTCCACTGGTTAAATATTTATATCTTTTTTTTTTTTCTTTCTTTTTTTTTTCCTTTTTTTTTTTCCTTTTTTTTTGTTAAAATAAAAAAAAAAAAAAAGAGGTTTGTACAGATTCCATAGACCAGAAAACCCTCTGAAGTAGTAAAGAACCTGCTGGGGTGAACGGCTTGAAGCTTTGTGGTTTAAAAAGTTGTGACAGAGGAATGGCTCCGTCGGGGTTGCTCTGGATTTGGTATCGGATTTATTGGCAGTTGAGGTCTCTGCTCTGCCAGGGATGCTCATCCCGAAAAATCTGCTCTGGAAAAAGCTGCTGCGCATGCATAACAAGCTGATTTTGCAAAAAAAAAAAAGCATTCACCATTCAGCATCAAATCCTTATCTCCCCAAAACCAGCCAAAAACGGGGCCTGTCCGCACCAGAAGGGCTGAGCTGGGGATGTCCCATGTCAGGAAATAAATAAAGGTGAGAACAAGGGCCAGAGTCAGCGGAGAGGAGCAGAGCCCGGAGCCCTCCTGCATCCCTGGAGCTCCCAAAGCAGCCAGGACAGAGCCTGGGGTGGGATGGGATGGGATGGGATGGGATGGGATCGGTTGGATGGGATGGGATGGGTTGGGATGGGTTGGATGGGATGGGATGGGATGGGATGGGGTGGGATGGGATGGGATGGATGGGATGGATGGGATGGGGTGGGATGGGATGGGATGGGATGGGATGGGATGGGATGGGATGGGATGGGATGGATGGGGTGGGTTGGATGGGGTGGGATGAGTTGGATGGGGTGGGATGGGATGGGATGGGATGGGATGGGATGGGATGGGATGGGATGGGATGGATGGGGTGGGATGGATGGGATGGATGGGATGGGATGGGTTGGATGGGATGGGATGGGATGGGATGGGATGGGGTGGGATGGGATGGGATGGATGGGATGGATGGGATGGGGTGGGATGGGATGGGATGGGATGGGATGGGATGGGATGGGATGGATGGGGTGGGTTGGATGGGGTGGGATGAGTTGGATGGGGTGGGATGGGATGGGATGGGATGGGATGGGATGGGATGGATGGGGTGGGATGGGATGGGGTGGGATGGGATGGATGGGATGGGATGGGATGGATGGGGTGGGATGGGATGGGATGGGATGGGGTGGGATGGGATGGGATGGGAAGATGGGGTGGGATGGGATAGGACGATGGGACGATGGGATGATGGGATGGGATGGGATGATGGGATAGGACGGGGTGGGACGGGATGGGATGGGATGGGATGGGATGGGGTGGGACGGGATGGGATGGGATGGGATGGGGTGGGGTGGGGTGGGATGGGGTGGGATGGGGTGAGGGGAGCTTGTCCACAACTCAAACATGCCGGAGGGAGAAGGGGTTTCAAGGCTGCCTTCCTCCCCCTCTGACACCAAGGCAGGGTTTGCAGAGGCTGTCCCAGCCCAGGGAGGGCTCAAGCACAGGCCGGGCTTTGCCGGGCACCGCGGGAGGATTAAAGCAAAGCAAGCAGGAGGCTCGTCCAGCGAGAGACCCTTCCTGGCACGGGCTCTACATTCCATACATTCCTACCTTCTCGCAGGTAAGTCTTTGAAGAAGAACATTTTTAATTTTTTTTTAATTGTTTTTTTGTCCCTTTTTTTTTTTTTTTTTTTTTTTTTTTTTTAGAAAAGTGCTTTGCTGGGTTCTGCAGGAGGGAGGGGTGCTCACGGTTCGTTTTCCTCTTTTCGAGGGACAGTTTCTCTCCCTGCCCACAACGAACCTCCCCTGCTCAAGGAAGTGCTACTTTCAGTCACAAGGTCAGGGTAAACAACGTTTTTTCAAATGTAAAGCAGTTTCAACTGTTTAAAGCACAACCATAGGGATGCGAGGGGAAAGAAAAAAATAAAACGAAAAAAACCAAGCACTTTGCAAGAATTAAATAAAGCATGTAATAAATACGAATCATAAACTTCTGTACACAGGAGTAAGGGTTTGGGGTTTTTTTTTCTTTTTTTTTTTTTTTTTAATCATTTAATCAATATATAAAAAAAAGGTTTTTTTCTGTTTTGCTTTTGTTTTCAGTGCATCTTCTTCCTCTTTAAAATGCTTAACCCTTTCCTTTCTGCATCTCTCAGGCCCAGGATTACGCACACCTAAATGGCAAAAAAGACAAGGTCTAACAAACCCCCTTTCCAAAAAACTCTAAAAAAATATTCACAGCCTCAAACAGTTTTGTACATTTCAAGCAACAAAAGGTATAGAAAAAGGCACAAGTAACTGCATACATGTGGAGATAATACCAGACTGGGACAAAGAAAACCAGGAATTTTCCATGGGTTTGGTCATTCACTAGAGTGCTTCTTATGATTATACTAAAGGAAATAGTGTTGAAAATGTCTGTTGATTTTACAGAGGAAGCCTAAAGGTGGAACAGCTGGCGGAGGCTCAAGTACTTCCCGCGTTCTCATCCACCTTTTTGTGAGTTTGACCTAAATCGGAGTGCTCTGGGTGTGGGCTGCTCCCGGAGAGGTTCCCGGGGCGCGGGGAGCAGGGCTGGGCCTGGGGGTGGCCAGGGGAGGCTTCTGAGGGGCTGTCCCTGGCCAGCGAGGGGACGGCTGAGATGAAAGTGCAGGCTGGTTCCGAAGGGGTGCTCGAGCTGCCCGATTGCTGCTTGCCCGTGGCTTTGGAGGCTTCCTCCCCGCTGGCCGAGGGCTCCGCAGAGAGCTCCTGGGGGGTGCTGGGGCTGCCTGGGGACACCGATGGTCCCGGCCGCTGGGCCGGGCTGGGCTCGGCCTCCGCCGCGGGCCTGTGCTCCTCCTGCCCCGGCTGGAGCTCGCTAGTCCTCATCTTCTCCTCTGAGAAGCCACCATCCGCCGGCTCCGGGGACAGGGTGTACTTGGAGACCTTGGCGACGGGGGACACGGACTCCGACGAGGGCTCTGGAGGGCTTTGGGGCTCCCCGTCCCTCCTGGCGGCCCGGCCGGCTGCGGAGGCGAGGTGTCCGGCTTGGAGGGGCAGCGCGGGCCCGGGCACCAGGCTGGCGTGGGAGCTGGGCCTGGCCTGCACCATCTGGATGCCCCCGATGGGGATCATGGGGTAGGGGGTCCTGGCGAGCTGCTGCGAGTGCAGCGGGAGGTGGCTGAAGACATTCTCCTCCCCTCGGCCGGGAGCGTGGAGGTCGTGAGGGGCCTGCAGGGGCCGGGGGCAGGCAGGCTGCGGGGAGCAGGGCGGGCTGCGCGGTTCCGTCTTCTGTGCCGGGAGGGGGGAAAGAGAAGAGCTGGGTCAGTGTGACACACACACACACACACAAAAACACACAGGTGACGGCCTCAGCAGCAGCAGCAGGGCTCGCTGCAAGGGCTGGGGTCAGCGTTTCGTTCTGGTTTGAGGGAGGGCAGTCAACTGAGGGAGATGTGGAGCTCCGAGCCTTTAAGGTGAGGAGCAGCACGAGCCACAGCGTTTCCCTTCAGGGACAAATGTGCCCGTGGTGTGTTGGGGCACAGATCCAGGGATTTGGCTTAGGCCTGGATCATTATAAAATCAGAGATTTATTTGGTTGGAAGGGACCTTTAAAGGCCATCTTGTCCAACCCCCTGCCATGGCAGAGACATCTTTAACTACACCAAGTTGCTCCCAGTCCCGTCCAGCCTGGCCTTGGGCTCCTCCTGGGATCCAGGGGCAGCCACAGCCTCTCTGGGCTACCTGTGCCAGGGTCTCACCACCCTCAGAGTAAATAATTTCCTCCTTAGCTCTAGTTCTGGATCTCCCCTCTTTTAGTTTAAAACCATCACCCCAACTCTCAGAGCTGCCCCTGAGACACTGGCAGAAGTGCCAGCGTTTGCTGCCAGCTGAGCTGTTTCGGATCCCTGTCAGTGCAGGGGGTTCCTGAGAGCCCAGAACGAGGTTCTTTAATTATTTATTGATTAATTTATTTATTTTCACTGTGCTTTCCTAAAGCAGGATTGCATCCTTACAGCTGCTGAGTGCAGGGATGCTTCCAGTGAGAGGTGGCATCAACTCCAGCACACCCCAGCAGCGCGTCCCCACCACCACCCTCATGGGGTGCTCTGTGCAAACCAAGGGTTCAGACCCTACATTTTACCTTTTCCTCTTTCTCTCCCGGTGCTTCCCATAGTTTCCTAACGTACATCATGGAGAGATATGTGGCTAAACAGAAATGGATTAATTAGTGATGAGGTTATGACTAAATCCCTGCACAGGGCTCCCAAGAAGAGGAAGGAACAGAAACTGAAATCAACTTTCAATTAAGATGGGGTTGGAGATAAATGTGAGGATCCACTGGAGGGCACATTTCTTTGTGGGATTATGGGGAATAATTCCCTGACCCTGTGAGCTGGACCTCTGAAGAGGCAGCAGAGGAAAGCAGCAAAAGAGAACAGTGAAGAGAAAAAGGAAGAGCCACCAAAGGCAGTGTGTGCTGGGTCAGCAGTGACAAGCCCAAACAGTGCTAAATGTCACTTATCCACAGGGAGCCTTGGCTAAATCCCTCCAGGGATGCTGGGAAACCCCAAACAAATATTTCAGTGGTGCAACAATCACCACGAGGAGAGACTGCCCCAAGCAAGGGCCAGTGGGAAGAGAGATGGTCGTGGTGAGGCTTGGCAGCAAGCCTGACACTGGAACTGAGCTAAGATCATCTTCAAGCTTTGTTTTGGGACCTGACAAACCCTCCTCTGGTCTTTCTGTCTCCTGTGGCCTTACCAGGAATGTTAATTTTGCAATGGAAGCCCAGCTGTCCATCGTGCTGATAAAGGGGGGATTTTTCCATTTGGGTTTTTGCCGCTGCTTTGGACGCACACGGAAAAGTGACAATGGTGGCTCTGGGTGCAGAAAAGGAGCAGGAAAAGGAAGCCAAAAGGTAAATGTGAACAAAGGAGCTGAAAGGTGGGAATGGCAGACGAGCAGGGCTCCAGGCATTGTCTCCTACGGTGGATTTGGGAGCTGAGGGGATTTGCTCCAAGCAGAGGCAGCGGGAAGTTATCCTGACAGAAGAGTGGAAGGATGAGGGTTCCCAGAGCCCTGGGATTCACCAGGAGAAGTGAATTGACAGGAAAGAGAAACAGAATTAAAGGAAGCCAAGGTTTGGACCTAGAATAAGGGAGAGTCTCTGAGAAGGTGAGACAAAGACTCGGAGTGGAAAGGAGGAGGAAGGAGGCACCACAGGACAGAAGGTTGGCATGGGCATGCGAGAAAGGTCTGGAGAAGCCCTGGCTCAGCATCTGGGGTGGCAGGGGTTCTGAAAAGGCCTCTCTCTCTCCCCAGTGCAGTCCCTGAGGGCTGGAGGCTGTCCCCACAGCGAGTGGCTCTCACGTTCGTCAGCACAACTGACAGCAGAGCCAGGCGCTCCCGCAGGACTGGGAAACATTCCACCAAAGCCCACATCCATCTGCCTGCAGCACTGGCAGGAACAGGCGATTTCCCTTCACCCACAGGGTTTGATTTGTCCAGCAGAGAGGTTAAACAATGTTCTGGACCCAGTGGGAAACCCCTCTCTGTGCTGAAGAGAGAAGCGAGATGAGATGAGAGATGTCCAAACAAACATTCCTCAGCGGTGGGTGGACACAGGGCTCAGCCAGGGCTGCTGCAGAGCTGGCTCAGGTCACTGAGCCAGTGGAAAATGGTCACAGCTCCACCCCAGCCAGGGAAACCTCAGGCATGGGAATGAAATTCCCAGGAACCAAAATGCTCTTAGTGACAATTAATCATTAAGAGATTGTCCTTGCTGATTGTCCCAGCAGGACTGGCTGGCTCAGGAGTGGGAATAACCCCTTGGAGAAGGGAAAACTTTATTTCTCTCCAACTGAGAAGGGCAAGACCCAAATGGGTGCCAAACCCACTGCTGTCACCTGCCCCTGTTCTCTGGGTCACCTGTGACAGTGGTCACAGAGTCCCTGTCCCTGTCCAGCCTTCACCAAAAACCGCATCAGAGACCACCCAGCGGGGACCAGAGGGCAGCAGGGCACTGGACTTACCAGCTTGGACTCGTAGAGCTGTAAGTTTTTGCCAAAGAACCTGTGAGGTAGAGGCATCGAAGAGAATATCCCGGGCTGGGCTTGATATGAGCTTGGAACTTTGTCCTCTGCTGATTTGCTCGTGCCAGGCAAGTCCTCTTTGCCAGGGGGTGGACACCTGGAGAGCTCCAAGCAGCCTGGAGACAAGACTTTCTTCAGGGAGAAGTACCTCAGGGATGCCATCTCTCTGCTGGGCGACGAGTGCCTGGCAGGGGACACTTCTCCATCTGGGGGGAGGGCTGTCCTGGGGGACAGCTCCCTCCGGGGGGACAGGTGCCTGCTGGGCGACAGCTCGAGCCTTGGGGACACACATCTCAGGGGAGAGGCCTCCCTCCTGGGGGAGAGGCGCTGGCAGGGGGACAGCCCCCTCCCCGGGGACAGGCACCGCAGGGAGGGCAGCTCTGCCGTGGGGGAGAAGCGTTTGGGGGAGGTTTCGTTTTTGGTCAGTAAGTGCTTCCTCGCTATCATTGGTCTGCTGCTGCTGCTGCTGCTGCTGCTGCCACCCCCTCTGCCACAGTCCTGGCTCGGGGACCACCTTTTCCTCGGGGAGGTGTCTTTGGAGGTCGACAGGTCCACGACCAAGGACATCTGTGGCCTGGTGACAGACTCTCTCTCAGCAGGAGCCAAGTGCTCGGTGGAGGTCAAAGCTGGTCTGCGGAGGCTCAGGAAGCTGTGGCACACAGCAATGTCGCTGCTGTCTGCTGACCACTTGGTCTCCAGCCCTGAGGAAGAGGAGGAGGAGGCCTGCTGGCCTTCCCCTGCTTTCGGGGTGCTGGAAGCAGCTCCTTGAGCCGTGGATGTTTGGGTGCCTTCCTCTTGAGAAGACGGGGAGCCCCCTGAAGAGCGCAGCGGGAGGGTGCCGGCTTTGCCTTCCGGCAGCTTCGGCGCTGGCTCGTCCTGGCTCTCCTCTTCCTCCTCGTCCTCCTCGTCCTCGTTGTCGTCGTCGTCGTCGGATTCCTCGAGGTCTGAAAACTGGTGTTCCTCGATGGGCTCAGATCCCTCCCGCCCCTCAGAGTCCTGGAAAAGGTCTTCACTGGTTCCTGGAGGCAAACACAAAGCAGAGAGTGTAAAACACACGGGCAGGGGCTATTTCTGTGTTAAATCTGCTCACAAAACGCATGTTCAGGATCCATTTCTGTGCTAAATCTGCTCACAAAACTCATGTAAGGGGCTATTTCTCTGTTAAATCCTCTCACAAAAGGGCTATTTCTGTGTTAAATCTGCTCACAAAACACAGGTAAGGGGCTATTTCTGTGTTAAATCTGCTCAGAAAACACATGTTCAGGATCCATTTCTGTGCTAAATCTGCTCACAAAACACACGTAAGGGGCTATTTTCATATTAAATCTGCTCACAAAACACATGTAAGGGCTATTTTTGTCTTAAATCTGCTCACAAAACACATGTAAGGGCTATTTTTGTATTAGATCTGCTCACAAAACACATGTAAGGGGCTATTTCTGTGTTAAATCTGCTCACAAAATTCATGTAAGGGGCAATTTCTGTGTTAAATCTGCTCACAAAACACACGTAAGGGGCTATTTTCGTATTAAGTCTGCTCACAAAACACATGTAAGGGCTATTTTTGTCTTAAATCTGCTCACAAAACTCATGTAAGGGGCTATTTCTGTGTTAAATCTGCTCACAAAACACATGTTCAGGATCCATTCCTGTGCTAAATCTGCTCACAAGCCCCAAGGGCACCAGAGGAGAGAGCACCCGGCTGCTCCCAGGTCTGCTCATCCCCTGCCTTGAAGCTGCAGCCTTGCCCTCTCTGCCAGCTCCACTGCTGAGGATCCCAGTGGATCCCAGTGGATCCCAGTGAATCCCAGTGGATCCCACTCTACCCCAATATCAGTTCCAGCTCTGCCAGCACACGCAGCCCTCAGTCCCTGCTGGGCACCTGCCATACTCTTTATTTGCTCTAAAATGCAAAAAAAAAACCCAACAAACCCTCCAAAAAAAAAAAAAAAAAAAACAAAAAAAACAAAAAAAACCACAAAAAAAACAACCCCCAAAAAAACCCGAAAAAACCCCACAAAAAAAAAAAAAAAAAAAAAAATATCCCCAAACCACATTTAACAGATGAGAACAGCAGTTCATCCCTCAGTGGGGTTGGATGATTATTTGTTAGGATGGTGGCTCCAAAATATCCACGGCTGCCACCAACTCCACATCTTGGGCCTTTTCCTGCCTTGATCAACACCAGCAAGGCAGATTTTTTGCTAAAAATCAAACAACAGGGTGTGGAAGGAGCCTCTGTGGGTATTTCCTGGGTAGGATAAATTCCAGCTGTGGTTCAGGTGCTTCTGTACAGGGGGGCAGAGGGTTTGGGGCTTTGTAAATCAGAGCACATTCTAAAAGATTTTTAAATATTTCTGTATTTAAAGGCAGGTTAAAATACATCCCTCTGCTGTTCGAAGGGCCAGCAGGAGCTTTCTGAGCTGGCTGGGTACGGAGCTTTCAGCGCTCAGAAGGAAATCTGTTTTTCCCCTGCGGGGGTGTGCAGGGCTGCGGTGCCAGCCCGGCCCGGGTGGGTCCGTCGGGAACAGCCGCTGGATGTCACTGCAGCTCAGCAGAACGGCGTCCGCGGGCTGGGCGGGCTGGGGATGTCCGGCTGTGCCCGGCAGGGCTCGGGGGGCTGGGGATGTCCGGCTGTGCCCGGCCGGGCTGGGGATGTTCGGCTGTGCCCGGCCAGGCTGGGGATGCCCGGCTGTGCCCGGCCAGGCTCCGGTGGGGCTGGGGATGTCCGGCTGTGCCCGGCAGGGCTCGGGGGGCTGGGGATGTCCGGCTGTGCCCGGCCGGGCTGGGGATGCCCGGCTGTGCCCGGGCGGGCTGGGGATGTCCGGCTGTGCCCGGGCAGGCTCCGGTGGGGCTGGGGATGTCCGGCTGTGCCCAGCCAGGCTCCGGTGGGGATGGGGAGGGTCCGGCTGTGCCCGGCCAGGCTGGGGATGCCCGGCTGTGCCCGGCCGGGCTCGGGGGGCTGGGGATGCCCGGCTGTGCCCGGCCGTGCCCGGCCAGGCTCCGGTGGGGCTGGGGAGGGTCCGGCTATGTCCGGGCAGCGCCCAGAGAGGGAGCAGAGCTGCTGGGACACACTCGGATCTCAGTGTGGCAGCAGAGCCCGGGTGCTGAAACCTGTGTGACACACAGGTGCCCTGACACCTGTGTGACAGCTGCGTGTGACACCAGTGTGTGACACTAACACGAGTGTGTGACACCTGTGTGTGACACCAGTGTGACACCAGTGTGTGACACCTGTGTGTGACACTAACACGAGTGTGTGACACCTGTGTGATACCTGTGTGACACCTGTGTGTGACAGCTGTGTGTGCACCTGTGTGTGACACCAGTGTGTGACACCTGTGTGACAGCAGTGTGTGTGACACCAGTGTGACAGCAGTGTGTGACACCTGTGTGACACTAACATGAGTGTGTGACACCTGCATGTGACAGCTGTGTGTGCACCGGTGTGTGACAGGTGTGTGTGACACCTGTGACACCTGTGACACCTGTGTGACACCAGTGCGTGACACCTGTATGTGTGATCCTAACACCTGTGTGTGACACCAGTGTGCCACCTGTGTGTGACACTGATGTGACACTAACACGAGTGTGTGACACTTGTGTGCCACCTGTGTGTGACACCTGTGTGACACCTGTGTGTGACATCTGTGTGTGACACTGATGTGATACTAACACGAGTGTGTGACACCTGTGTGTGACACTGATGTGACACTAACACGAGTGTGTGACACCTGTGTGTGACACCTGTGTGACACCTGTGTGTGACACCTGTGTGACATCTGTGTGACACCTGTGACACCCCACAGCCCTGCCAGCCCCTCCCCTGGGCCCCCCCGGGCCCCTGCCCTGCTCTGCCCGGCTTGGAGCTGTCCCTGCTCAGAGCTGCCACCGCCAGCAGCACCAGCTGCAGGGGACACTGCTGTCACCCCTGCTGTCACCCCTGCAGCAGCAGCCAGGGTGGCTCCAGAGGGGACACAGCCATACAGCACCATGGTGAGCTAAAAAAAAAATCTAATTTGGTTTATTTGGGCTGCCAGGGCCTCACGAGCAACTGCCCGTGAAGCGTTTGGCATTCCCAGTCACACGGATTTTCCCATGGCTGATCATCCAGCCAAGAGACTCTGCCCGAAGCTGGAAATGGAAAGGAGCATCTCTCATCCCGGTAAAAATATCCCTGCAGCAGTCCCTGAAGGCAGAGCTCTCCCAGCAGCTCTCCCTGTGAAATCCTCCCCGCTGACGAGGGCTGCTGGGCCCGGGCTGTTTGCAAACTCCCAGAGGAACTGAGCTCAGAACAAATATTATTCCAAACTCCCAGCTGTAGGCTGAGCCGTGCATATTTCCTGCTTGGAACAGGAATGCATTTCACTGGCAGAGCTGTGAGCCAGCCCTTGGCTCTGGTTTTGGGCTTGGGGACACACAGGAGCTGTGCCTTGGGCTGGTGCTCCCCTCTCTTTGCCACAGAGCAGGGTCAGGGCTCAGGAGAGAAGGGAAAGTCAAGCCAGCCCCAAACTGAGGAGCTGCTTGCATTTGCCACCACAAATTCCAGCGAGGGAAATGTCCCAGTGAGTCCTGGGACATCCCCAAGGAATTGCTTTGGCCTCCTGACACGATCCCTGCAGGCAGGGCTTCCAAAATTCATCCTGCTGAGCTGATGGGGAGGGAAAGGGCAGGGCAGGGAGGGAGGGGGAGGGATGGAGGAAGGAAGGAGAGAGGGGAGCAGTGGGAATGTGTCCTGCTGACAGCTTTGTCTGAGGTTGCCTCTCATTCCATGTGTGTTATTTATTCTCCCCAGCTGGTACCACCCCAGCGAGCCCAGCCCAGGCAGGAGTGAGGAATTATGCTCCAATCTCCTTTTATAGTAACACCCCTTGCTTTCTGCTGCCCCCGAAATAGAAGTACAAACAATCAAGTGAAATACAACCCCGGTTTAAAATAATCCAGGGAGTTTTAGGAACTGCTGCTCCCTCCCTGCCTGCCCCCAGAGGAAAGCACGGTAACCTTCCTGTGCTGCTTGGTGTCACGTGGAAATTGGAGCCTTTCTTATTAATATCATTATCTAATTAAAACAGCCCACTTAGCTCTCGTTCCGAGCCCCTTTGCAAGGAAACAGAGAGGACACAGGGGAGGGCTCTTTGCAGCCCCTCACCCTGAGAGCAGGGGCTGTGATCCCAGCGGGGATCTCGGATTTCTCACGCACCTCTCTGCCGTTCCTGTGTTATTTTCTCATCCATCCAAACGGCCCTGACCATCAGGGGACAAAATCCCATTTTCTGCCTCTCTCCCTGGCTGCTGTGTTTAATGTTGACATTTGTGAGCCACGGGCCTCTCTGCTGGTGGAGCAGAGTGTTCCCATTTCCAGCAGGAGTGCAGTGTTGGTTTAACCAGGTGGGAGAGAAGCTGGGAGGAAGGGAAGGGAAGGGAAGGGAAGGGAAGGGAAGGGAAGGGAAGGGAAGGGAAGGGAAGGGAAGGGAAGGGAAGGGAAGGGAAGGGAAGGGAAGGGAAGGGAAGGGAAGGGAAGGGAAGGGAAGGGAAGGGAAGGGAAGGGAAGGGAAGGGAAGGGAAGGGAAGGGAAGGGAAGGGAAGGGAAGGGAAGGGAAGGGAAGGGAAGGGAACCTCCTGTGAGCCCATCCCTGCCGAGGGCAGCTCTGTGCATCCCCCCTGCACAAACACACAGGGGCTCTGCAGCAATGGCAGCAAAAAATGGCTCTGGGCACTTCCTGCAATTCCAAAAATCATCCAAAGTGCTGGAAATGGGCTCTGGGCATTTCCTGCAATTCCAAAAATTATCCAAAGTGCTGGAAATGGGCTCTGGGCACTTCCTGCAATTCCAACATCACCCAGAGTGCTGGAAATGGGCTCAGGGCACTTCCCGAAATTCCAGCATCACGCAGAGTGCTGGAAATGGGCTCAGGGCACTTCCCGAAATTCCAGCATCACGCAGAGTGCTGGAAATGGGCTCAGGGCACTTCCTGAAATTCCAGCATCACTTTGTGCTGGCACAAAGTCCCGACAGCCCAGCACATCCCAGGGGCAGCTCTGCAGCAACCCCGGGAGGGGAGACCCTCCCCAGAGCCAGCGGTGCCCAAACAGCCCCACAGCCTCGGGCAGGGAGGGGACAGAGATTTAATGATGGCACAGTGGCCTGTGTGACACTGCCCCCTGTGACCCTGTGTGACACTGTCTGTGTGTGACACTGTCTGTGTGTGACACTGTCCCCTGTGACACTGACCCTGTGTGACACTGTCCTGTGTGACACTGTCCCCTGTGACACTGACCCTGTGTGACACTGTGTGACACTGTCCTGTGTGACACTGCCCTGACACTGACCCTGTGTGACACTGCCCCTGTGTGTGACACTGGCCCTGTGACACTGCCCCTGTCACTCATGGACAGTGTCACAGGGCCAGTGTCACACACAGAGATCAGTGTCACACACACAGACAGTGTCACACAGGGATCAGTGTCACACACAGAGATCAGTGTCACACACACAGACAGTGTCACACATACAGACAGTGTCACACAGGGATCATGTCACACAGGGCAGTGTCACACAGGGACAGTGTCACACAAACAGTGTCACAGGGCCAGTGTCACACAGGGCAGTGTCACACGGGGCAGTGTCACACACAGACAGTGTCACACAGGCGGTGTCACACAGGACAGTGTCACACAAGGCAGTGTCACATATACAGACAGTGTCACACATACAGACAGTGTCACACAGAGATCAGTGTCACACTGGGACAGTGTCACACAGGGACAGTATCACACACAGGGATCAGTGTCACACAGGGCAGTGTCACAGGGCCAGTGTCACACACAGACAGTGTCACACAGGGTCAGTGTCACACTGGGACAGTGTCACACAGGGACAGTATCGCACACAAGGATCAGTGTCACACAGGGCAGTGTCACAGGGCCAGTGTCACACACAGACAGTGTCACACAGGACAGTGTCACACATACAGACAGTGTCACACAGGGTCAGTGGCAGGGCAGTGTCACACACAGACAGTGTCACACAGGGACAGTATCACACAGACAATGTCACACAGGCACAACCCCCAGCAAGGGCAGCCGGGCTCACACCCCCCTGGATGCTGCTCCCAGCACGGCCCCACCCCACAGAAACCCCTGCAGGGAGCCTGGGGGGACACAAGTGTCCCCATCTGTGGCAGCATGCCCTGCAGAGCCGGGCTGTGCCCTGGCTGCACCCTGCTCCTCTCTCAGCACCCACAGCAGCTGCAGAAAGGGAAAGGTTTTACCTTCCTCGGCTTCCAGATCCACCAGTGAAGATACCAACACGCCCAGCTCCTGACATTTTTTGCTGTGGGCCTTTGACTTCATGTGTTTAGTCAGATTCCCTGAAAAGAAGCAGAAAATACATTTTACTCAAATGTGGCTCCTTTTTTTCCACCTTCTTTTCCCTTTTTCTTTATTTTTCTTTTTCTTTTTTTTCTTTTTTTCCTTTTTTTTCTTTTTTTCCTTTTTTTTTTTTTTTTCCTTTTTTTTTTATTTTTTTTCTTTTTTTTTTTCTCTTTTTTTTTTCCCTTTTGCAAGCTTGGCAGTCACAAGTCAAAACTCTCTCTGAACAGGACAAATGTCCCTGACTGTCCCCAAGCCCCTCTCCATTACAAATCCCCTGTGACACGAGGCCAGGTCCCCTCTCCCCTCCCTTTGCTGCTGCCCTGGGGTGCAGGAGGAGGTGCTGGAAGGCCCTGGGGGACCTTTCAGGTCTTGTGCAGCCTGGAAAAAAACCTGCTGGGTCACACTTTTTGGGGGCTGGGGGAAGAAAAAGCCTTGGGCTGCTTTCAGCTGTGAGGGTGAATCCAATTAAAAATGGGAAGGAAAGAAGGGATGGGAAACACCATCCTCATCCAACCCCATCCCAACAGCCCCACCTGCCCCGAGGGGAGCAGCTCCTCAGCACCACAGAGCAGGGCAGTTCCAGCCTGGAAATATTCCCAAAAACACGTGGATGTGGCACTTGGGGACGTGGTGGCCTTGGCAGTGCTGGGGAAGGGTTGGGCTGGGTGAGCTTGGAGGGCTTCTCCAGCTTTAATTTTCATAAAATCATATGATTTTATGATAAAATGAGGGTTTGAGCTGCCAGCAAGAGGGGAAAAAAACCCTACATTACCATTTTCCCCCAAAAGGCTGGCTCAGGTGCGCAGGAAACATGCCAAAAACGTGGATGTGGCACTTGGGGACACGGTGGCCTTGGCAGTGCTGGGGAAGGGTTCGCTGGGTGAGCTTGGAGGGCTTCTCCAGCTTTAATTTTCATAAAATCATATGATTTTATGATAAAATGAGGGTTTGAGCTGCCAGCAAGAGGGGAAAAAAACCCTACATTACCATTTTCCCCCAAAAGGCTGGCTCAGGTGCGCAGGAAACATGCCAAAAACATGTGGATGTGGCACTTGGGGACGTGGTGGCCTTGGCAGTGCTGGGGAAGGGTTGGGCTGGGTGACCTCAGAGGGTTTTCCAGCTTTAATGATTTTATATTTCTACAATACAACGAGGGTTTGAGCTGCCAGCATGTAGGGAAAACCCTGCATTCCCCTTTTCCGGCAAAAGGATGGCTCTGGAATGTTCCAAAGGGCTGGGTCAGCTCAGCTCCTGCAGCAGGAGGAGCCTTGGACACCCTCTGGAATTCAGAAACCTCCAAAGGAGGTTTCCTCGGGGCTGGGATGGGAAGAGCAGCCCCCAGGAGAGGGAGAACAGGATGTGGAGGCTGCTCTGGGATAACTCCTGGGCATCAGAGGCCACTCCTCTAATTCTACCTCCCAAATTACAGGCAGGTTAATTAGACACTAATTAACCCCACTTACAGCCCGGGGGAATGTTGAACAAAGGGGGAGCATTTGCTGGAGGGGGAAAGGCAGGCAGGTGGAGCAGACAAGAAGATGAAGGGAAGGAGAATTGAAGCAAAAATGTCCCATTTTCCCTTTTCCTCTCCTACAGTTCTTCCTAACACCCCAGACTGGGATTTAGATTCAAGCCCATCCAGTCCCATGGCAGGAGCACCTCCCTGTAGCCATGGTTTGTGCCTGCCATGCTTTGACTTCCAGAAATTTCTCTCCCAGGCACAATCTTGTGAACAAAGGATATGGTTTTTCTAAATTATCCTGTTTTCTACATTCCATTCTCAAGGAGGGACTCTGCTTGACGACCCTCTGATGTGACCAATGGGTTCAGGGATCCCACCTCTGGGGCGGGCTCACTGTAAAAACATATCATGACAGGTGTTTTAATAATAAACAGGGAATTTTGAATCTTCAGCCTTGTGTGAGTCTGTGTCCTGATTGCTGTTGTCCTACAGCAACATCTGGTGACCCCGACGTGATTGCAGCCACGGGAGCATGGTGACCTAAAGGGTTTTTTCGGTAAAAACCGACCTGCGTGCTGCTTGCCAGCGCGTTTTCTCTCCCATAAGGAGGCGAATTTTGGCAAAATGATGGTTTTGCCCTGAAGCTAGGGCCTGAAGCTGCCCTAGTGTTGGAGCTGTGGGGAAGTCTCCTGGAGCAAAAGGGGTCTAATATCCCCACTGAGGACTTTGTAGCCCTATACCTTTGGGGAAAATCGAGCGGCGTATTCCCAAGTGCCGATAAAGACATTATGGCGTGTATTGGGAGACAGTTTGCATGAGACCCTGTACTTGGGGCAAGAAAACCATATCCTTTGTTCACAAGATTGTGACTGGGAAAGAAATTTCTGAGTGTCAAAACATGGCAGGCACAAACCGTGGCTACACCTCCCACTACCCCAGGGTGCTCCAAGCTCCATCCAGCCTGGACTGGGACACTGCCGGGGATTTTTGGGCTGAGGGGATGATGAGAAAGAACCTGGGCCCTGCTGGAGGAGTGTTTGCATTTCCCATCCCCTGGTGTGCCCTTGGCTTTGCCTGTGCTGATACCTGAGGGCACTGAGCAGCACCAGGCTTGGTTTTCTCACCAAACAATTAATTAAAAAAAAAAAAAAAAAAAGGACGAAAACCAGAATTCTCCCATTTTATTACAACCTCCAGCAAGAGTGATGTCCTGCAGTCCAAAGTCCCCAGTCCCTGAGCTGGTGGGAGCACAGAGGGTCTCTCTGAGCCTCTCCTGCTGCTGCTCTGGGTATCAGGCATAAAAAAAAGCCACTGTTCACTGGAGCAGAGCATCACCCGTGCAGCCCTCACCTCTCAGAGAGTGCCACAACCACCCAGCTGCCACCTTGATTCCTCCTTCACCCATGAATTATTTATTGCAGCCCATTTTTTAGAAAATGGAGCAGCTCCAGCAGGAGAGACAAAGGCTGACTCTATATCCCTGTGTGTCTGGCACCCAACCTGGACGTGGATTTGGGGGGATGTTTAATAACTTGAATGCAGCAAAACAGCTCCAAATAAGAGAGATTTTATTATTTTTAAGCCTCATGTTTAACTGCCCTTAGTCCCACGGTCAGGACACTCAGGTGTAAGGATGTTTCCAGCCTGGCTCAGCTCCCTGCTCCAAATCAAAGCCTCTTTTTTTCCACCCCAAAACAGGAGTTTTGTTGTGGAGCCCCAAACCCACCCCACGAGGCAGGAGCGTGTTCTCTTGGACACCTCTGCTCCCAGTGAATCACCATCGCCTGAAAAAAAAAAAAAAAAAACCAAAAAAACCATCCACGCTCCCAGCTGTGGCCTCATGGAACTGGAATTTCATTTTGGAGATGAAAACCAGCGAAAAAACACAGAGCGAGTCAGTGTGCTGCGATCCACGCTGCGCTGCTGCCTGTCCAGCTCACACCTCACAGCCAGGAATGCCCCATCCCTGCTCAGCCAGCACAGCAAAATCCCTGCCTGGAGCCTCTCCAAGGGCAGCAAACAGAGAATCAGCCCCAGGCAGTGCCTGCTGTGAGCAGGGGCTTTGTGGGGATTCAGCTGACGGCGGGGAGGGGACATCCCCAGCCCTTCTGGTGCCACCCCAGACCCGAATCCAGCCCATAAATCCTCTGTGCCACCAACACCCAGCCCTGGAAACACACCAGGAGGGAACAGCAGGAATTGCTGAGGAGAGGGGATGTGTTGTATTCCTCTGGGGAAATGTTTTTCCCCAGAGACCCCCTGAAGCTGTAACCTTCTTAATCCAACCCTACCTTTCCCCTATCTCTGACCTATGGCTCTGTGACAGCTATCCATCCTGAGACAGAGACCAGATAAAAACCCCTGCTCCTCCTTGTTCACCCTCTTTGCCCTGGGATCTCCTTCAAGAATAAAGCCTTGGAACATTCTCCCTGAGGTAGGAGCCTCTTTTGAATCTTTTACCCTATTCCTTGGAGCATATTCCCCCAAATCTCCCCAGAATCTGAGGTAGCCCAGCAGCCAGGGGGGCGGGCGGGGGGGTAGTGCTTCAGGGATGTTCAGTGCCATGCTTTGGACTCAGGTCCTCCCAGGCCCCCTCGGGTGTCCAGAGGACAGCAGGCTGGGCACAGCAGTGCCCCTGGCCCTGGGCAGGGCCCCCAGAGCCCTCCTGCACCTCTGCTGGGGCTCAGCAGCCACTGGGGTTGACAAGCTGTCCTGGGTTGTGGAGCCAGGGGTGTGCATTCTATTTTCATCTATTGAAAGCAGTTTGGGAGATGTTGGGGTTTTTTGTTTCTTTGTTTGTTTGTTTGTGTGGGGGTTTTGTGGTTTTATGTTTGTTTTGTTTTGTTTTGTTTGTTTGGGTTTTGTTTTGTTTTTGTTTTTGTTTTTTTTTTATCTCTTGTAACTCAAGGGGGAAGGGGGCTGGATGCCTTCTGGCAATGGGCCATTAACACCTCCCGCATTCCATCATCCTATGGAGATGCATCACATTTCCCCTGGCAGTGGGGGGACCTAGACATTTCTATCTGGATAAAACTGAGACACAGGGACACGAAAGCTGCCAGCTTCACCTGATTTTCTGGGGGGAAGACTGGACCCCTTCCCACCACCACTGGACCCCTTTTACCATCACTGGACCCGTTTTCTACAGGATCATCTTTACCTCATCAGAACCACATCTGTCACTCCAGGAGGACTCACTTTGGGACTGCTTCCAACACCCTGACCCACAGGGTGTCAGGTTGTAGCTCTGACTCTGTCAGGGTTTCTAGGATTGTTGTTTGTTTGTTTGTTTGCTGGTTTGGTTGGGTGGTTTTGTTTTTCTACTACATTTGTATTGTTAATATTCCCAGTAAAGAACTGTTATTCTTATTCCCAAATCTTTGCCTGAAAGCTCCTTAATTGCAAAATTATAATTTAGCAGGGGTGGAGGGTTTACATTCCCCATTCCAAGGGAAAACCCAGCTTTCCCTGGCAGAAACCTGTCTGTCCAAACCAAGACACAAGCTGAGCCAGGAGCCACCAGTGCCACCTCCTGCTGTGTTTTCTGTCCCTGGGCAGGGCAGTGTGTGGCTGCTGCCCTCCTTCCCCAGCCCAGGCGCTGCCAGCCCCCAGCGCCAACAAATTCACCCCAAACACCAAAGGGCCAACTCATTCCAAGCTTGGCTTCCTTCCCCTCCAACTCCTTTTTCCTCTGCTCTGTCTCCCCCTTGGTCAGACTGCTGGCCAAGATCCTCCTGCAAAGCCCTGGGTGCAAATTTTGTTGGAGAAATCCCAACAAAACAGGGATGCTGCATCCTTTTGGAGAAGGGAGATCCTCATCTGCCCCCCTCTGCACCATTTTAAGGAAATTAAAAGCTGGAGTCTCCTTTCCACTGGCTGAGAAGCTGAGTGATCACCCTGGGAGCAATCTGGAGGACAAGGATATTTATCTGATCAGGGCTCCTCTTGCAGTTTGTGGTGGTTTTTTTTTAGACCCCTTAATTAACGCTGGCAGGATTAGTCCTTCCTTCAGCAGATTTCCAGTAAAATCAGCACCACTTTGCCTAAAGTGAAAGCTGGATCTGGATCCTGCAAGGGAAGATTCACAGCTACTTGTTGCCTCGCAGAGTTCTGGCTCCCAAGTTTAAAAAAAAAAAAAAAAAAAAAAAAAGGAAAAAAAAATAGAAAGCCACACAGCATTGCTTCCTTGGAAACCATGGAAAAAACATCTTTGAGGGAGCAAGAGAGAGCAGCAGGGAGGCTGGATTTAAATAGCAGAGGAATTACACTGAACCCTAAGCAGGTAAGTGGTCCTTACTGGGGATTGTTTACCAAAAAAAAACCCCAAAAAAACAACCTCCCAGATTTGAAATAAACTGGCTATACTAAAATAAAACCCAAAAAAACCAACACCCTCAGGAATTCTGGGGGACTGTGAGCCCGCAGGAGGAGCAGAGGCAGTGTGAGCACAGCTCCCATGACGCCTGCCCAGAACTATGTGCTGCAGCTGCCTGAGCCCTGCCCGTGCTGGGAGGTCTTACTTGGGACTTAGAGCAGCTTAAAAGCCTCTGCTGTTTGGAGAAAGCTGTGACTCCAGGCTTCCAAAAGCACCTAAAGCAGCTTAATAGGGACTAGAAGTGATTTCCCAGTGAAATTTCATGAGGAAAATTAATTTTTTTTTTCTTTTTTTTCGGAAGAGCCATTCTCGTGTTTTCAAGGTGACAGAGTTACAGCAGAATGTGGGGAGCTGAAGCATTGAGATTCCTGGGAAAAATGATCCTGTCTGTGCTGGGGGTGCACCACCCCTTCTGTTTCTGCTGTTAAATCTGACCAATTCAACAACAACCAAAAAAAAAATAAAATTAATAACCCCAAAAAACCAACAAATGACCGAGTGCAGGAGACAGCGCTGTGACACAAACGGCCAGAGCTTCACAGGATTGACAATTGTCACACTCCTCTTTGAAAATCAACGGCAAGGAGAGCAGCAGCTCCTCTGGGAGGAGGAGATTCCCGTGGAGCCAGGCTGGGAGAGCTGGGGGTGCTCAGCTGGAGAGGAGAAGGCTCCAGGGAGAGCTCCCAGCCCCTGGCAGGGCCCAAAGGGGCTCCAGGAGAGCTGCAGAGGGGCTGGGGACAAGGGACAGAGGGACAGGACACAGGGAATGGCTTCCCAGTGCCCAGGGCAGGGCTGGCTGGGAGCTTGGGCAGGAATTGTTCCCTGGCAGGGTGGGCAGGGGCTGGGCTGGGATTGCCAGAGCAGCTGGGGCTGCCCCTGGAGCCCTGGCAGTGCCCAAGGCCAGGCTGGACACTGGGGCTGGGAGCACCTGGCACAGGGGGAGGTGTCCCTGCCAGGGCTGGGGTGGCTCTGGGGGGGATTTCAGGTCCCTCCCAACCCAAACCACTCCAGGATTCTGGGATCACTCCCTACAAAGGGGAAGCCAAAGCCCTTGGGATAAAAAGGGGAGACAAAGGGATTCCCTGGCAATTGCCACCCAGGATCCCAGCTCTGGGCAGCCCAAGCTGCAGAGGGGCTGGGGACAAGGCCTGCAGGGACAGGACACAGGGAATGGGCTTTAAACTGATGGAGAATGGATTGAAATGGGATCTTGGGCAGGAATTCCTCTGTCAGGGTGGTGGGCTGGGATTGCCAGAGCAGCTGTGGCTGCCCCTGGAGCCCTGGCAGTGCCCAAGGCCAGGCTGGACACTGGGGCTGGGAGCACCTGGCACAGGGGGAGGTGTCCCTGGGGGTGGCACTGGGTGGGGTTTAATGTCCCTCCCAACACAAACCATTCCAGGATTCTGTGATTTTGCTGGGAGATGCCCTCACACACACAGAATTAGCCATAACTGATACTCTGTGTCCCAAATAATTCCTTGAAACAGGTTTTATGTGGGATTTAAATAGGGCACAGGCCTTGATTTAGGTCTTGGTGTGGAGCTGACGTCCCCAGGTGGAGACTTTATGAGGAGGAAAGCTTTAATTTACAGAATTCATTGGGCAGAGGAATTCAGGGTTTTTTTAAAAAAATCAATTATTATCTTTTATCCTTATTGACACACAGATTAAAGGAGTGAATTTGCACATGCAGCCTGCCCGTATCCACACAGGCTGTAAAGCATCAGCCTCCTCCTGGAGCACACCTCTCATTGCATCAGCCAGAAGCTGATACTCCAGAAAGGCACCCAGGATTTGCAGATTTCCAAATGCTAGCAGTGAGCAGAATTCCCAGTGAGGCTGAGACTTCAATGGCTGCACTGGCTACAGAAAATAGCAGAGAAAAATTCACTGGAAGTCACCAGTCCTTTGCTTCCAGCCCTGATCCCTGGATTTTTATTTTTATTTTTATTTTTTCTTTTCCCCTGGAGCGTTCCAGAGCCCTTTTGCTCCTTGTTTCATCTCCTGGCTGGATCATTGGGGCATTTTCTGTTCCTGGCCTCACACCCCATGTGATGTCCAGGCAGGAAATCCCTGAGGAGAGCTCTGTCCTCATCCCAGGGGACATTTGTGACATTCCCCAGGAGCACACCCAGGGATGCTCAGCCCCCTGAAGGGCCCCAGCCCTGGGGATATTTTGGGAATGTGCCCATCCCTGTGCCCTGCTCTCCCAGCAGGGAATTCTGCTGGAGTTTTCTGCCAGCTGGACCCTCTCTGTGCTTTCCAGAGAAATCTCAGGCTGCTGGAGCTGCAACAACAATAAACTGTGCAGCCCTTTAAAGGGCTCGCATTAAATACATTTAATTCAATATATTTAATATATTCACATGTGCAGTACCCTCATTAAGGAACCCTGATTTAAGGAACTGAAAATGAGTTTATTGAAGACTCTGGCTGAGGCCATGGAGCAGTCTGGTGTCTGGGAAGGGTTGAGTGGCCCAGACTGTGAAATGGGTGTCTCCAGCCAGCAGGCAGCCTGTCCCTTGCTCAGCTCCCTTTAAATTAAAAAGTGAAGCTCCTCGTCCCTGCTGACCTCCGGGCAGAGGCAGCAGCATCCACTCAGAGCTGTTCCAATACATTTTGTCCAGAAACCCTGAGGGAACTGGGAGCAGTCAGGACGGGAGAGGGTGATGTGAGTCTGAAGGAGGACAGAAAACAACCGTGGAAAAAAGGGGAAAATGGGTGTGCCAGGGCTGCCCCTCGTCCCAGCTCACCCTGAGCAGCAGCAGGGAGAGAGGGGAAGGGAGAAAAGCTCTTCCTGAAAGGGAAAACAGCTTTTTCTTCAATTTCCTTCCTGCCCAAAAAACAATGTAGAAGCTGCTGAGCCTCCTTTAAAGACCCTCTTGGAGGCCACAGCCACAAAGCTCCACCACAGTGGAGGGAGAGACACCTCGTTAGAGAGGCACCTTCAGATCTGGCCCAGAGACACCAAATCAAACAAATCCCTACCAAACCCAATTTCCAAGGCCTGTTGTTCCCATCAGCTAAGCGAGCATACACACGCACACACCAAAAAAAAAACAACAACAAAAAAAATTAATCTCATGGATTTGCTTTAAAATAATAATAAAAATAATTTTTTTTCCCTGCAGTTCTGTAAGCCAAAGGAACAGATTTGATTCCAGTGACAGAAAGGCACAAAAAGCAGACAATTAGTGAATAAGGGGAAATATTTAAAGCGTTTTAAAGCAAAAGTTTTTCCCAGTTCTTGGAACACGGACATGGATTTTCTAGAGTGGGAGGGGTGGGGGGGGGTGAGGTACATTTTAACCAGATAAAGATCCTCATTAGAAATAATAACAATAATAAAACCCCATTTAACTGCTTCCAGCCTACTCGAGAGCTTAGAGCATTAGATCATGCTGGAGAGATCTACCCCAGCCAAAACGAAGCCAAAGCTCCACAGACCTCCCCCCTGGAGCTGATGCTGAGGGCTAAAATTAACTCTGGAAAGCTGATTTCTAAAAAAGCTCCCTTTTTTCTGCAAGTGCAGCCCGGCAGGAGGGAGGAGCTGCAGCTTCTGCATTCTGCCAAACCCACCCAGCGCAGGGAGCAGCCAGGGCCCAGACAAACCCCTCCAAAGTGAGCTGGGAAACACCAGCCCTGCAAAGCCCCCGCTCCTCTGGGTCACTCTGGTTACGAATGAGAGTTTGAAATTGCTTTAGAAAAAAAAAAAAAAAATCACCGGCAGGGCCGTGAGCAAAAAAAATGGATTTTCCTGCTGCCCTTGCTGGTGATTTTTTAAGCAATCCCAAACTCTCGTTGGCAGTAACTCTCCATCACCAGCTGATGCTTTTATCGACACACACACACACAGGGCTTTTTTTTTTTTTTTTTCCCCTCCACTGTTCCAGAGCTCCTCGTGCCCCCCCCAGACAGCTTTTCTCCCATTTCTGGGCAGTCTGAGCACAGCCCCGGGGCTCTGCCCGTCACCCCCATCCCAGCAAAGAGCCATCCTCATGCAATTCCAAGTCACCATCATGCAACTGTTTGTTTGTTCCACAAAACCCCCCCCACCCCGATCCAGGGACGTTCTGCCCATTCCATGCATCCCTAGGCAAACGGAGACGTTGCCACTCAAATCCCAACGGAGCGTTGATGATTTTTTTTTTTTTTTTTGTCGTTGTTGTTGTTGTTGTGTGGAAGGGAAGCATTTCCATGCTCCCTTGCCCGTGCCAAGCAAGGGAAGAAGGGAAGTGTCTGTTGGCAATGTGCAGCCAGAGCTGGCAGATCCGTGGCCTTCAAGGAGCAGAGATGAAGAGCAAAGCAGCCAGAGAGAGGGGTGGTGGGAGAGGATGGTTTGATCCCAGCGCCCTGGGCAGAAGCCCCTAGAGAAGCGTGGTGGGAGCGGGGTGAAGTGACGGGAGAGGCTGAGCGGGTCCAGCCCTCCAAGGGGAAAACCTCGGAACCAAGTCAAAGCAAGAGGGGAACGAGGAAGGAAATGAATCAGAGAGACAGCTCCAGGATGGGAGGGAGAGGAAGAACCGTCGCTTGGATGTGCGGCATGAGAATCTCTGGGCCTCAAACCCGGTGTCGCTGCCCGTTCTCCCCCAGTCCCCGTCAGCACCAGCACGCTGTCACCCAGAAATCCCCTTCCCAGCAAAGCCACCGGCTCCAGGCGCTGCCAGCCCCCAGTCACCCACTCTGGTCACCTCCCTGTGTCCCCTCTGGGCCAGCACACGTGCCACAGGGCGCACAGCACCCTGTGTCCCTCCCTGCACCCGCGCTGTGCCACCCACCTGGGTGACACCAGCTCCTTCTGGGGCATTGACCCCTCCCAAGCTGTGTCACCCTCTGAGACTGATGGAGCCACAGACAACGGGGGTTCTGGAACATCCTGAGCTGGAAGGGACCCACAGGGATCACCCAGTCCAGCTCCTGCGTGGGACAAACCCCAGGGTCCCCTCACCTGCCCAAAAGCATTGTCCCTGAGCTCATGTGTCTGTCAGGCTGTAACCAAGAACCTGAGCCCCACACTTGCTGCCTTACCCCAAGACTTGCTGCCACCAGAGACTTGTCCAGCCCACGGTGCCAGACCCCTACAAGAAGTTAAAGGCACCTCTGGCCCGTTTGGAAAGTCCCACTCCCCATTTCTCTTGGAACAGGCTTTGCTTGCACGTGGCTGGCAGCTCCTGCCAGCGCTGGCTCGCACCCTCCCTGAGGCCATGGCAGAGAACACCTGGTGGCATTGGATGGCTCGATGTCCTGGGATGAAGGCCTTTTAGGGAGAAGGCCCATTGATGTGATACAGAGAATGTGGAAGCCACATGCAACTGCAGAGGATGAGAATGGGCAGATCTGGAGAGCGCCAGCGGGAAAAGCCACCCAGAGCCCGGATCCAGGGGCTCAGCCCGGAGCCTGCAGCTCCTGCTCTCGCTCTGGGGTGGTTTTCTTTGGAAGCCCTGCCAGGGAAGCTGCATTGCAGGATTTTTTTTTCCCTTGGAGAAGCACAAGGAGGATGGCAGGGACGCTCTGCTGCAGCCTGGCTCAGCGCAGAGCCGCTCCTCTTCCAAAAACACCAACCAATTTCCAACTCCCTCATCCCCCTCCCTCCAACTCCAGGGCTTTGGCAGCCCCTGGGAACGCCTTCCCTGGCCCTTTGCCAGTGCCCCCCAGCAGGCTGGCAGAGCAGAGGAGCTGGCTGTGGCTTACCTTTGGTTTTAAAAGCAAAGTTACAGTACTTGCAGACGTACGGCCTGACGTCTGTGTGCGTGCGAATGTGTTTCTTCAGCATGCTGGGTTTCTTGCAGCGAATTCCACACTCCTCACAAACATACTTCCCTCTTCCACGGCCTCGCACATACACATACTCTTCGTTTGATTTGTACCTATGAGCAACAGGTGGCGTGATAAAGGGGAAAAAAAAAAAAAAAAAAGGAAAAAAAAAAAAAAGAAGATTTCCCACCTCAACAGAAGAAGTCACAACTTTGCTGGGTTTAGTTCTGCCAATGTTATTGATGACACCACAGGTCTTGGTTGCTGTTTGGGAGCTCTGGGTAATTAGGCTAAATGAGAATTGTCACCTAAAGCTGGTGCACAGATCCCTCCAGACGCCTGGTTCCTATGCTGGGATGTTCTCATGCCCTGCATCTCAGGCTGCTCTTGCACACCAAGAGCCCAAAGCTGAGCTAAGTCACCCCACGGTGCTGATGTCCCCCATCCTCAAACACAAACTGATGTGCCCAGGCCAGGCTGGACAGGGTTTGTCCCAGGCTGGACAGGGTTTGTCCTGGGCTGGACAGGGTTTGTCCTGGGCTGGACAGGGTTTTTCCCTGGACAGGGTTTGTCCCAGGCCAGGCTGGACAGGGTTTTTCCCTGGACAGAGTTTTTCCCTGGACAGGGTTTGTCCTAGGCTGGACAGGTTTGTCCCAGGCCAGGCTGGACAGGTGTGTCCCAGGCCAGGCTGGACAGGGTTTGTCTTGGACAGAGTTTTTCCCTGGACAGGGTTTGTCCCAGGCTTGGCTGGACAGGTTTTGTCCCAGATTGGACAGGGTTTTTCCCTGGACAGGGTTTTTCCCTGGACAGGGTTTGTCCCTGGACAGGTTTGTCCCAGGCTGGACAGGGTTTGTCTTGGACAGGGTTTTTCCCTGGACAGGGTTTGTCCCTGGACAGGGTTTGTCCCAGATTGGACAGGGTTTGTCCCTGGACAGGTTTGTTCAGTCTGAATGAGCCACCCAGAATGGACACAAAGAGGAGAAAACATCCTTTTTTCTTTTTTCTTTTTTTTTTTTTAATAAATAAATCCTGCTACCACTAAATGCAAACACTGCAGACTCCAGGCTCTTTTATCTTTGGCACAGGATCACGATTTAGGTTCACCCAAGAGAATGAGATTGGTCACCCTTCCTTCCCATTATGTATTTTATTTTCTGTCCAGGCATTAGTGCAGGCTGCAGGATAAGGGAGAGGGGGTTGAAAAACCCTTGTAAGACTGAGACAAATCTTTCAGCCTCCTGCTGCTCAGCAAATGAAGTCTGCAATTTCCTGTACTTGCAGCACAAGAAGAATAAGGTAACACCAAATTGCTCCCCTCAGATCTTAAGGAGGCCAAATTTTTGAAGCATGGCACCTTCTTGCAAGTCATTTTTCTACCCAGGAGGAATTAAGTCCGGCCTTCAGAAATCTCCAAACATCCACCCTGGAAAAAAATCAGGCTGTCTAAAGCCTCTTAATAGGAGATCCAAAGGCATCCAACACCATCAGTCAGGTTTTAGTATCTTTCCCAGTGAAGCCTATTCCAAACCAGAAGGGTGAGAAAACAGCAGCCAGGCTGAGGAGAAACTTGACCAGAAACAGCTGCACTGGAATAGACCGAGGACTTTGGTAAATGAATATATAACCAATACTGAAATCTGTGTTTTTATAACGTAGAAAAACAAGGGCCATTTAAAACTGAGTAAAAAAAAAAACAACACCACACAATGACCCCCTAACCCAACCTGGAATTGAGAGGATGGGAAGGGCACAGCCTGCAGAGGATGCACCCTGAAACTCCCCCCAGCTGCCTGCAGGGTGGGGTTACAAGGATCAGGGCACCAGGGAGCCCTGGATCTCCCCCACACTTTCTTCCTTTCCCTCAGGAAGAGTCCAGGCAATTCCAGCTCCCTGGGGGTGTCTGGGGGAGCTGCAGCTGAAATTCGGGATGATCCTCCTGGGTGCAGGAAGTGAGCTGGGATTAATTAACCCTTCCCCTGCTGCCCCATCCTGGCTGAGCCCCGGGGCTCTGTACAGACCTGGGAGGTGCTCCGAGGGGGGGTGAGCTGCTCCTGAGTTAAGGGGGTGAGGTCACGGCTTCAGCTTTGGACACGGGTCAGGAAAAAGAGAGGGAAGCTGGGTGTTTAGGCAGCCCCAGCCTGCAGCAGCAGCAG
Source organism: Phylloscopus collybita (assembly GCA_027886175.1). Lineage (NCBI taxonomy): Eukaryota > Metazoa > Chordata > Aves > Passeriformes > Phylloscopidae > Phylloscopus > Phylloscopus collybita. Next base: position 1,501,198 of record JAJNNQ010000059.1, on the reverse strand, counting down.
GAACCAGGTTTTGGTGTCCAACAGTTGAGTGTGAGGGCACAGTTTGTCTTTCTGCCCTTCAGCATCAGCGGGAGCTCTCCAGATCATCACCAGGGTCACCTGGTGGCCCAAATACTTCATTTTATCTGCTGTGACTTCAGTCACAGCAATGCCACCCCATCGTGCTGTTCCCAACCATCAACCCCCACCCCAGAAAAAAACCCTAAAAAACCCAACATCGAAACCCACCATCACAAGGTCCTCATTATCTGGCCAGAGGGGACTGAGCTGGAGTCTGGAGAGCTCAGACAGTGCCCCAGTCTCCATCCCAGCACGCCCAGTTACATCCATTTAACCCTGAAGGATTCCAGGGCACACCCTTGTTAGGGATGGATCATTGTCAGTCGCTGTTAAAGCATCAGAAGAAGCAAAAGGAATCAGGAATCCTGATTTTTTTTTTTTTTTTTTTCCCGTTCAGGTTTGTAGTGCAGCCTTCCCTCTCTGCCTCCTTCCTACCTGGAACTGCTCCTTTATCAGCCTTGCACTTGCACTGCCCTTCATTACACCCCTCCCTCCTCCGTGGAAGTGTTTCTGTGTCCCTTCCTCAGCCTCATTAAAGCCGTCGGGGCTGCGTTGAAGTGTGATTTAATCTGGAATTAGGCACTGCACTTTATCTAACGCTCTGCAAGGCTCCAGCACGGATATTCCCCCACAGCTCCCCGCACAGAAAACAGGCAGGGAGAGGGGAGAAAGAGGAAAAGCCAGTTAATCTCAAGGAATAGCAAACCACAGAGGGGAGAAGGCTGGAGGAGGTGACGGTGCCATAGCCCAGAGGAGGCTCTGCAGATGCCATCTGCCTGCTCTGAGGGCTGCAGTAGATCTATGGGCAGAATTCCTTCAGTGTGATCCCGCTTTCTGGGTGATTTGCATCAGAAGGAGAAACCAGCCACAGCTCACTCTGTGTGAGGATTTATTTACCCCGGGGGGGCAGGACTTTGCCTGCTCCACCAGGTTTGCTGCAAGCAGATCCCGTGGACAGCCACGAAGCGCTACCCCCCTGCCCGCCCTCCTGGGCTGCTGGGCTGGCTCAGCTTTGGGGGGAAATACTTCAGGGGATAGGGTAAAATATTCAAAAGAGGCCCTTACCTCAGGGATATGTTCCAGGGCTTTATTCCTGAAGGGGATTCCAGGGACAAAGAGGATGAACAAGGAAGAACAGGGGTTTATCCAGACTCTCTGTCCCAGGACAGATAGCTGGCACTGAGCCAGTTGGTCAGAGATAGGGGAAAGGTGGGGTTAAACTAAAGGTTTTTAGGGGGTTTCTGGGGAAAAAACCATTTCCCCAGAGGAATACAACACAGCCACAGCTGGGGTTTGTGGCGGCAAACCTGGGCTTCTCTTCCAGGGCACTGTGGAATTCACAATCCCACAGTTGGCAGCTCCCAGCCCCTGCAGCGCCACGCTCCCCCCAGCGCTGGGGCGATGGGGAGCACGGGGGGTTAATGGTCACTGCGAGCCCAGACACTGATTTAGGGAACAGCCCCTTCAAACAGACACGCAGAAATCAAAACTCAGCTGTTTGATGCGTTTCTGAGAGCTTCCTTTGGGCCAGCACTGCAAACCCTTCTCAGAGCAGGAGGAGCTGGCACAGCCTGGGCAGCGCTGGTGTCACCCCCGGCAGCACCAGAGACCCAACAGCCCCGGAATGAACCCAAAATCACTGTCAGGAGGCACAGGAAACCCAACAATGGGAAAACACAAACCTGGAGAAAGCTTTGTCTCAGCTCCTTCCCTTCAGCTGAAACCCAAACCCCTGAAGCATTTATTCCCTTGCAGCCTGGTAGGAGGTTTAGCTCTCAGTATCTGCTGTTACAAATTCCTGACCATCCTTTTCAGCCACAAACACTTCTCTTTTTTCCCCCTCGCTGCTGTGAGCCACATCCAAAATCTCCATGTGGCTGGAAACCACAGGATAAAGCCTTGGACAGCCAGTGGGGAAGGAAGTTTGGTGGTTGGCAGGCAGGGAGGCAGAGCAGGTTTCTGGGGGACTCATTGCTCACGGCTGGGATGAATCACCCCCTCCCTCCTGCTTCCTTTCTCAATTTCTTTTTTAAATTCCACCAGGACTTTACCTCGCCCTGCAAAGGCTCTGCTGATGCACCCTTGCTGGTCACAGCCTGGGCACAGTGGTTACATTTTAGTCATTAAGGTGGACAGCTTTAATTCTGTGAATTTTCATGATCTCAAGCTTGATGCTGTGAAAGCCCCTGGAGGCTTTCACAGCAACTGAAGAATTATTTCCTTGATTGATTTTGACATTTGATAAAGCCCCTTGTTTGCTTTTTGGATTTTGGGTGCACAGGCACAGGGATGGGATATCTGATCCCTGTCCTGAGCTGCTGCCTTTGCTTCCCTGTCAAGCGAACCGAGTCAAGCTCTGGAGCTGTTGCCTTTGGGGTCAGATTTTGGGTTCACTGATGGCACATTTCATCTGTCACCAGGCTGCCCACTCAGCTGGCTTGGCTCAATCCTTGGCAAGTCCCTGACGGGCTGTGTAGTTGTGGTTGGTGCCTGTGATGTTTTGATTTTTCTGAAACCCTTTCCGAGGCACTGTTCTGTCAACAAGAGACACATTTTCCTACACGAACCATATCCTGTGTTTTGCATTCTTTTTCCTAGAAGGGATCTTTGCTTGATGTCCCTCTGACTTGACCAATGCAGTTGAAGGAGTTTGTCTTTCTTCCACCCCTTGGGTGGGTTCTTTGTAAAACAGGATAAAGGGAAGAAATTCCCGGGTAATAAAGATTTGATTGGAGTCATTTCAGCCCTCTGACCTCAGAGTCTGTGTCGCTGTTAATCTTGAACAGCGTCAGGAAGGGACCCCAAGGATGATCAAACCCTGCCCAGACCCCCCAGCAATCCCAGCCTGGGCATCCCTGGAGCGCTGTCCTGGATCTCCAGGGAAAGAGCCTGAGACATGAGTGGGTCTGTCCCACTGCCCTGGGCTGAGACAGCCTCTCTAAAGCTGTCAGAGGGTCAGGATCGTTGGCTGTGGCTGCACTGCAGACCTCTGACTTGACCAATGTGGTTGAAGAAGTTTGTCTTTCTTCCACCCTTTGGGTGGGTTCTTTGTAAAACAGGATAAAGAGAAGAAATTCCCAGGTAAGAAAGATTTGATTGGAGTCATTTCAGCCTTCTGAAAAGTTCAGAGTTCGTGTCGTTGTTAATCTTAAACAGCATCAGGGCTGCTCTGGGATTAACTGATCTCAGATTTGCTTTATGCCTCCTGCAAAACTCGCCAGATCAGGGATAAATGTGTTAACGACCACAGCGCCGCTAATTACCGATCATTAATTGCCTTCCTGGTACGAGATGACCGCTCTGAACCCGAGGGTGCAGCAGAATTCCTCAGCCTTTCCCGTGGGGTCCCTGGGGGCTGAGGATGACCACACACAGGTGTGTCCTCAGGGCCAGACAGTCACTCTGAGATGTCCCTGTCCTCGTGCCAAGCTCCAGCAGGGCAAACAGAGGGATTCCTCTGCAAAACCCACACCAGACAATGTCCTTTCCAGCTTCCTGAAAGCATCATCAGCCACCCCGGCATCCCAGTTTTCCAGACAGGGATATTGCACTGAGACAAACGAGGCCCTGCCAGGGAAGCACAGTAATGCTGGGTGTGGATCTGGGGGGAGCTGGAAAAGGAAAAATCTCCTTTTCCCTGGCTGGGATAATGGATCCTTACAGACAGACAGAGCCTGCTGATCTCCAGGGAAACTGCAGGAGAGGCTGGGAGTGCTGGTGAGCCCCCAGCACCCAGCGACATACCCATGGGGTCAAGGGGTGACTGTCACCTCTGGGGACACACCCACGGGGTCAAGGGGTGACTGCCACCATCACCGTGCCCTCAGTCGGGATTCCCCTCCTGCAGGATGTCCAGCCTTCCTGGACTCTTGGGATTTCCCTCCTGGACTCTTGGGATTTCCCTCCTGCAGGATGTCCAGCTTTCCTGGACTCTTGGGATTTCCCTCCTGGACTCTTGGGATTTCCCTCCTGAAGGAAGTCCAGCTTTCCTGGACTATTGGGATTTCCCTCCTGGACTCCTGGGATTTCCCTCCTGCAGGATGTCCAGCTTTCCTGGATTCCTGGGATTTCCCTCCTGCAGGATGTCCAGCTTTCCTGGACTCTTGGGATTTCCCTCCTGGACTCCTGGGATTTCCCTCCTGCAGGATGTCCAGCTTTCCTGGACTCTTGGGATTTCCCTCCTGCAGGATGTCCAGCTTTCCTGGACTCCTGGGATTTCACCCCTGGAATCCTGGGATTCCCCTCCTGCAGGATGTCCAGCCTTCCTGGACTCCTCTGCCCTTCAGGATGGCTTCCCAAGGGATTCTGACAACCTCAAATCTGCCCCTGGGGAGCCCAAGGTGGCAGCTCTGCTGTACCCTCTCCTTCTGCACCACGACTGCAAAATCCAGCATGAAACCCTAAATCCATGAATAAATGGGATAAATTGGGGTTTTTTTGTACTACTACATTTGTACTTTTAATGCTCCTAGTAAAGAACTGTTATTCCTATTCCCAAATCTTTGCCTGAAAGCCCCTTAATTGCAAAATTATAATAATTGGGAGGGAAGGGGTTTACATTCTCCATTCTAAGGGAAACTCCAGCTTTCCCTGGCTGATACCTGTCTTTCCAAACCAAGACAGATTTTGGCTTGGCTGGGCTACCCCCAGCACCCTGACCAACAGGCTGGCAGCTGTGCTCTGACCTTGTCAGGGTTTCCAGGGTTTTCCTTGTTTGCTTGGTTTTTTGGTTTTTTTTCTACTATTACATTTGTACTTTTAACATTCCCAGTAAAGAACTGTTATTCCTATTCCCATATTTTTGCCTGAAAGCCCCTTAATTGCAAAATTATGATAATTGGGAGGGAGGCGGGGTTACATTCTCCATTCCAAGGGAAGCTCCAGCTCTCCCTGGCAGACACTTCTCTTTCCAAACCAGGACATTCCTGTCAACGCCGTGCCTGAGTGGCAGACTGATTCAGTTTGGGGTTGTGGCATCTCCTGCTCCAACAGAGGTGGAATTACAGTTCTGCTCATTAGGGCTGCTCCACCTCCCCGTGCTGTAACCACCACTGAACCCCTTCTCACCACCACTGAACCCTGGGTCTGCAGGATCATCTCTGCTCCACCAGATCCACCTCTGCCACTCCAGGAGGACTCACTTTGGGACTGCTCCCAACCCCCTGACCAACAGGGTGTCAGGTTGTAGCTCTGACTCTGTCAGGGTTCTCCAAAATTGTTGTTTGTTTGTTTGCTGGTTTGGCTGGGTGGTTTTGTTTTCTACTACATTTGTATTGTTAATATTCCCAGTAAAGAACTGTTATTCCCATTCCCAAATCTTTGCCTGAAAGCTCCTTAATTGCAAAATTATAATTTGGCGGGGGGGTGAGGGGTTTACATTCCCCATTCTAAGGGAAACCCCAGCTTTCCCTGGCTGATACCTGTCTGTCCAAACCAAGACACCATTTAATTGTCAGTGCAAACCACGGCCCCAGCACAACCCCCCAGCACAAACAGCCCCACGTGGCTCCAGATGAGCTGCAAACCCGGGGCTGGCAGCTCCAATGCAATTAAGAGAGGGGAGCAGGGAGGGAAAATGGAAGTGAGAGCAAGGTGAGGGGATTTCAGTGGAATGTGAGCGCCTTGTCCCTGCCAGGTGCTCAGCTTCAGCCACCAGAGCGTGAAGAAACGCGGGGCTGCACTGATTGTGTGCACGCACTAATTAGTCCCTGCTGGGCTTCCCCCCATTAAATCCAATTTTAAGAGCAGGCAGGCAATGCAGGAGCTTCCCCAGCCTCTGTCTGGGGGCTGGGCTGAGTGTTCCTGTCCCCAGATGATGCCACACAAGGACCAGAGAGCCCCTGGAGAGCCCCAAAACCCAAACTAAACCCCTCACCCAGCTCCTGCAGAGCCCCAAAACCCAAACTAAAACCAAACTAAACCCAAACTAAACCAAATCTCCTCACCCAGTCCCTGCAGAGCCCCAGAACCCAAACTAAACCCAAACTCCTCACCCAGCTCCTGCAGAGCCTCAAAACCCAAACTAAAACCAAACCCAAACTCCTCACCCAGCTCCTGCAGAGCCTCAAAACCTAAACGAAACCCAAACTAAACCCAAACTAAAACCAAACTAAAACCAAACTGAAACCAAACTAAACCAAATCTCCTCACCCAGCTCCTGCAGAGCCCCTGAACCCAAACTAAAACCAAACTAAACCAAATCTCCTCACCCAGCTCCTGCAGAGCCCTGAAACCCAAACTAAACCCAAATTAAACCCAAACTCCTCACCAAGCTCCTGCAGAGCCCCAAAACCCAAACTAAACCCAAACTAAACCCAAACTAAAACCAAACTAAACTCAAACTAAAACCAAACTAAAACTGAACTAAACCAAATCTCCTCACCCAGCCCCTGCAGAGCCCCAAAACCCAAATGAAACCCAAACTCCTCACCCAGCTCCTGCAGAGCCTCAAAACCCAAACGAAACCCAAACGAAACCCAAACTAAACTCAAACTAAAACCAAACTAAAACCAAACTGAAACCAAACTAAACCAAATCTCCTCACCCAGCCCCTGCAGAGCCCTGAAACCCAAACTAAAACCAAACTAAACCCAAACTAAACCAAATCTCCTCACCAAGCTCCTGCAGAGCCCCAAAACCCAAATGAAACCCAAACGAAACCCAAACTAAAATCAAACTAAAACCAAACTAAAACCAAACTCAATCAAATCTCTTCACCCAGCCCCTGCAGAGCCCTGAAACCCAAACAAAACCCAAACTCCTCTCACCCACCACCACAGGGACAGGAGGAGGGAAGAGAAAAAAAAAAAAACCCAGCCAAGAGCTGCTGCAGGGTTTGCAATGCCAGGGGTGGGATGGGGGCTGCCTCCACCTCTGCAGGCACATTTTTGATGGGTTTTGGATGTTTTGGGGATAAATTAAAGCTGCATCACTGCTAATGCAAGGCATGGAGGGGGGATTTGCAACCCCAGCAGCAGTCAGACAGGACGGACCACGGCACAAAAGCTCACAAGGGTGAGCACTCACACTCAGCCCTGGGCGCTGCTCCAGCAGCCCTCCCTTGGAAGGTCAGATAGGAATAGAATAAAACACAAGATTAAAAAAAAAAAAAAGGGAAAAAAACCCCAGCCAGCGACTCATCCAGCTGATTCATAAAATATTCACAGGGAAAGTCTGGCCCAGAAATCCCCAGGGATGACCTGTCTGACTCCCAGCTCTGTGCCCCCCAGCACGGGCTGGCCAGTTTCCAGAGGGGTGACATGAGTGGGTGACACGGCCACTCCTGGCTCTCCAAACATTCTCCATGTTTGCTCCTCCTGCAGCTCCTGCTCCCAGTGCTCTGACTGGTCCTGGAGGCCACTGCTGGTTTGTTTAATTCCAGGCTGCTCCCATCCCTCTGTCACTCATCCTCCAGGCCTTTATTCCCAGCACGGCCTGCACTCCCTGCAGGATCTCACCTCAGGGCCTCTGTGGCACTTCTTACACTGGAGGGATCCTAAAATTCCTGAATAAATTGTTCTGGATTGAGGTCAGCTATGGAAACTAAACCAAATCTCCTCACCAAGCTCCTGCAGAGCCTCAAAACCCAAACTAAAACCAAACCACAACCAAACTAAAACTGAACTAAACCCAAACTCCTCACCCAGCCCCTGCAGAGCCCCAGAACCCAAACTAAACCCAAACTCCTCTCACCCACCACCACAGGGACAGGAGGAGGGAAGAGAAAAACAAACCCAGCCAAGAGCTGCTGCAGGGTTTGCAATGCCAGGGGTGTGATGGGGGCTGCCTCCACCTCTGCAGGCGCAAACTTGTCACCCAGCCCCTGCAGAGCCCCAAAACCCAAACTCCTCACTAAGCTCCAGGAGGCCCTGGAGCTGCTGCAGGGCTGGAGCCCCTCTGGAGCCAGGCTGGGAGAGCTGGGGGTGCTCAGCTGGAGAGGAGAAGGCTCCAGGGAGAGCTCCCAGCCCCTGGCAGGGCCCAAAGGGGCTCCAGGAGAGCTGCAGAGGGGCTGGGGACAAGGCCTGCAGGGACAGGACACAGGGAATGGCTTCCCAGGGCCCAGGGCAGGGCTGGCTGGGAGCTTGGGCAGGAATTGTTCCCTGGCAGGGTGGGCAGGGGCTGGGCTGGGATTGCCAGAGCAGCTGTGGCTGCCCCTGGAGCCCTGGCAGTGCCCAAGGCCAGGCTGGACACTGGGGCTGGGAGCACCTGGGACAGGGGGAGGTGTCCCTGCCAGGGCTGGGGTGGGCACTGGATGGGATTTAAGTTCCTTTCCAACCCAAACCATTCCACAATTCCATGATTCTAAGTCACGTGATATTTCCGAATTTCTGTTGGTTTTTTTAACATCCAGAAATGCATTTTATCGTGAACGTTTCCAATCCCTGGAAGGGGGAATGAGGAACCTCTTGGCGCTCACTGGAGTGGGTGAGACATGAGCTGCAGTCAGAGCTACAGAACATGGCATTGGAGGAGAATTTATTTGAAAAAGAGTTTGTTTTAATAAATTTAGGGACTTGAAGACCCTTTCACTGACCAAGTGGCCCTGCTCACTGGTGCTGGTGGCCACGGATCCTGCAGGCTCCTTGTGTTTCCTCACTGTTTGGCCAGGGATCCACTTCAATACCCCAAGTGCTCCCAGTGACTGAAGGGAATTTCCAGCCCTAATTGGTGTCAAACTTGTAAAGTATTTCCTGAGATGACCCAAAAAGCGTTTCCCCGCTGCCTCACTTGAGCAAACTTCAAAAGCTGCCACTCCTTTCTCCCAGGGGAGTAATCCAGGGATTTGTGGTCACCCCCAGCCTCCCCTCAGCCTCAGCCAGCTCCAGCAATGCTGACCCTGCTGTTATTAAGGGATGGAATAGGAAACACTGATTTTTTTTTTTTTCTGTACAAATGAGCCACAAAACTGGCTCAGGCCGGCCCCCTCCTCTGGTTCTCTGCCTGCTTTGTCACATCCTTTAGCTTCCCTCTTGTCCCACGGGGGCTCAGCTCCTCTTCCTGGCAGTTTTGCTGGAAGCCTTTGGCCGGGATGCTCTGGCAGTGACCTCCTGCTCTGGGAGCTCCAGGGGAGGAACCCCTTAGGGGTGATGGAAGGAGAGAAAACTTCTCCCCCCTCCCCAGCAGAGGCTGGAGGAGCTCTCCTTGGGGACTGTCCCTCTCTGAGAAGGGGCTGGACCCACCCTGGAGGGGCCCAGGGCTTGGCAAGGGGGTGCTGGTCAGGATCTGTGTTTATCCCCAGCCTTTGGTTCCTCAGCAACCGAGACCCAAACATTTCCCCTTCCAGCAGCTCCAGCCCCGCAGGGAATATTGGATTTCTTCTTCTCCACCAGTGCCAGGAATACCCATCCATGACCTGACCATCCCAACCCCCTGCCTGCTATTCCAATGACCCAGTCCCCAGCCAAGGGCCGGCCCTGGGATGCTCTGGAATAACAGGAAGGGCCTGGATTTCTGAGGAGTTGGGATGGGAACTTGGCGTCCTGCACATGATGGAACAACTCCTTCAACACAAACAATTCAATTCCCAAACACCTTCACCAGCTAGCCCAGACAACCCTGCTGCCAGTGCCAGGAGAAGCTCCAGAAGTTCCAGGAGAAGCTCCAGGAAAAGCACCAGAAGTTCCAGGAGAAGCTCCAGGAAAGGCACCAGGAGAAGCTCCAGGAAAAGTACCAGGAGAAGCTCCAGGAGAAACTCCAGGAAAAGCTCCAGGAAAGGCTCCAGAAGCTCCAGCAGAACCTGGTGAGGAGCAGCAGGATTGATTTTCCAGGAGCAATGTTCCCCTTTGGAATCTCAAGCCCTTCCCTGGGTGGGACTGGCAGCAGCAGCCGAGCTCTCTGAGATTTCTGGGGAGGTGCAATTCCCGAGGTGCTGGAGCACATCCCTGTCCTCGCTGGCACCACCCTGGGACCTTCCCACCAGCTGATCCATCCAGGATCCATCCTTGGCTCTGCTGGAATTCAGAGGGGAATCAAAGGGCTCCACGAGTCTGACACCTCCCCAAGCAAGGCCAAACCACTCCAGGATTGGATTTTTCCCCAGGGAAAGCTCCCAGTACGTAATTACAACAATTAATTACGATAGGCTGGGTTTATTTCTGAGCAGTCTCTGCCTCTATTGAAACGAGGCAAACAAAACCAAGCCCAGCCTCCACATCCCTCTTCTCCTGAGGCAACAAAACTCCACAACAGCACGGGAGAGGCGACCTGAGAACCAGCAGCAACAACAAAAAAAAAAATCCTCAGGAAGTACCAGAAAAATATCAATTTCTGCTGTGTCCTTGCCCTCATCACCGCTGGGCGTTGATGGCTGATGAATTTCGGATCTGCAGATATAAATGCCACTGGCGGAATTCCCAAAGCCACTCAGGTTATTACAAGCCCTCGACACCCCGGGAGGATCTGATGGATTGGGATGGGATTATCACCTCCGAGCAGCCCATCCCATCAACCTTCCCTCCTGCTCCCAGCACCTGGGGGCTGTGATTATTAACGGAGTTCTGCACCTTCCTCTGCTGGAGACAGCAACGCTCCCAGCCCCAGACACAGCCCAGGCCCTTCCCCATCCCTCAGACTGGATCCAAGACAAACCAATTTGTAGGAGCTGATTCAATTATTTCTCATTTCCTGCCTGCTGTCAGAGCCCAGCCAGGAAATGAGGACTGATCCCAGGGAGGCCTGAGATACCATCAGTCCCTCTGGACAGCAGGAAACGGGAGGGCAGAAAGTTTTGTCCTCCAGAATTTCCCATCAGTTCCAGGCAGGTGAGAGATTCCAGGTGGAATCACCTGGATTAAGGGAATGGGGAGGGGTTTGAGCCCTACTCATCCTCAGCAGTGCAGAGGAAGGACCTGGCTTGTGGAACACCTGGAAGGAGGCCCCACAACATCAGTGCTGCTGAGTCCCTGAGCACCAGGATGGTCTCTCAGTGCTCCCACACTCACCTACACTGGATTTCTGGAGGAGTTGGGATGGGAACTTGGCATCCTGCACATGATGGAACAACTCCCTCAACACAAACACCGTGGGGGTCCCAGCCCTGGACACGGGAGGGCAGCGGGCAGGGCTGGGCACAGCTGGGCTCACCCATCCCGGGGGAAAATCCTTCTCCAAGGGTCTGAATTCCTGCCAGGCTGGCACCT